>JAQZBX010006310.1:0-53566 GCA_029593785.1 Cabassous unicinctus | reverse complement strand
AAAAAAAAAAAAAAACAAGAATCCAGATGAAACACAGGATTTAAGACAACTAAATAATGATGTTCACACAAACCTTCTTAATCAGTTTAAGGAGATGAAAGAAAATGACTGAAATATAAAAGATATTAAGATGACACTGTGTGGGCATAAAGAACAAATTTATAGCCTACAAAATGTAACAGAGCTTATAGGAATGAAAGATGCAATGGATGAGATTAAAAATATATTAGAGACATATAACAACAGATCTGAAATGTTAGAAGAGTAAATAAGTGAAATCAAAGACAACATTTGATCTTGGAAACATAGGGGAACAGACAGCAAAAAGAATGCAAAATATTAAACACAATGTCAGGAAGTTAAAAGACAATATAAGATACACAAACATAAACATTTTGGGTGTCCCAGAAGGAAAAGAGAATCAAAAAGGGGCAGAAAAAATATTTCAGGAAAAACTAACTGAAAAATTTCCAACCTTTATGAAAAACATGAATATCAATATTCAAGAAGGACAACTTATGGCTAAACAGAATAAATCTGAATAGACCTACTTTGAGACATCTACTATTCAGAATGTTAGAGGCCAAAGATAAAGAGAGGATTTTGATAGCAGCAAGAGAAAAAGAATATATTACTTACAAGGGAGCCTCAATAAGGCCAAGTACCAGTTTCTCATAAGAAAATATGGAGATGAAGAATGTAATTATATATCAATAACAGGGGCAATTTAACAAGAAGAAATAACAATTATAAATATTTGTGCACCTAATATGGGTGTCCAAGATACATGAGGCACACAATGGCAAAACTGAAAGGAGAAGTAGATGTCTGTAAAATAATAGTTGGAGACTTCAATACACCACTCTCAGCATTAGATAGGACATCTGAACAGAGGATGAATAAGGAAACTGAAAGTTTGACTAATATGAAATATGAACTAGAATTAATAAACACTTATAAAGCTATATATCCCAAAACAGCAGGATATTCATTCTTTTCAAGTGCTCATGACTATTTCTCCAGGATAGACCATATGCTGAGACTTAAGTCAGATCTCAATAAATTCAATAAGATCAAAATTATACAAAGGACTTGTTCTGACCATAAAGGAATAAAGTTGGAAAATAATAACAGGCATAAAAAGGGAAAATTTACAAAAATATGGAGATTAAACAATGTACTCTTAAATAATCAGTGGGTCAAAGAAGAAATTGCATGAGAAATCAGTAAATACCTCAAGACAAATGAAAATGAGAACACAACATATCAAAACTTAAGGGATCTAGCAAAGGCAGTGCTGAGAGGAAAATTTATAGCCCTCAATTCTTATATTATAAAAGAAGAAAGAACTAAAATCAAAGACCTAACTAAACACCTGGAAGAACTAGAAAAAGGTCACCAAACCAATCCCAAAGCAAGCAGAAGGAAAGGAATAATTAAGGTTAGAGGAGAAATAAATGAAAACAAAAACAAAACAAAGCAAAAAACCAGAGAAATCAACCAGAACTAAAATTGGTTCTTTAAGAAGATCAACTAAATTGACAAACACTTAGCTGGAATAACAAAGTAAAAAAGGGAGAAGATACAAATAAATAAAAGCAGAACTGAGAAGGGGGACATTACCAATGGCCCAGCAGAAATAAAAGGATACTATGAACGTATCATAAGTATCATAAAAGGATACTATGAACAACTTTATGCCAACAAAGTAGACAATGTTGATGAAAAGGACAAATTCCTGGAAACACACGAACAAACCACACTGACCCTAGGAAAAAACAGAATACTTCAACAAAACACTCACAAGTAAAGAAATTGAAATAGTCATCACAAAGTAAATGTAAAGTCCAGGACCAGATGGCTTCATAGGTGAGTTCTACTAATCACTTAAAGAAGATCTAATATCAATCTTGCTCAAACATTTCCAAATATTGAACAGAAAGGAACACTATCAAATTCATTCTATGAAGCTCACATCACCCTAATACCAAAGCCAAATAAAGATATCATGTAAAAAGAAAATTACAGGCTAATATCTCTAATGCATATAGATGTAAAACTCCTCAACAAAATACTTGCTTACCAAATCAAAAATCACATTTAAAAAATCATACATCACAATCAAGTTGGCTTTATACCAGGTATGCAGAGTGGTTCCATATAAGAATATCAATTAGTGTAATATATCACATTAATAAATTGAAGAAGAAAAAGCACATGATCATTTCAGTAGAAGCAGAAAAAACATTTGACAAAATACATCTTTTCTTGATAAAAACACTCTGAAAGATAGGTATAGAAGGCAACTTTCTCAATATGATAAAATGCATACATGAAAAGCCCACAGCTAACATTGTACTCAATTGTACTCACTTTCTTGCTGAGATCAGGAACAAGACAAGGATTTCCAGTTTCAACAGTGTTATTCAATTTGTGCTAGAAGTTTTAGCTAGAGCAACTAGGCAAGAAAAAGAAATAAATGGAATCCAAATTGGAAAGGAAGAAATAAAACTTTATTCACTGATGATATGTTCTTATACTTAGAAAATCCCCCAAAAAATCCACAGCGAAAATGTTAGAACTTATAGATGATTTCAGCAAAGTGGCAGGATACAAGATTAACACACAGAAATCAATAGCATTTCTATACACTATTAATGAGTAACCTGAGTAGGAAGCTAGAAAAAAAATTCATTCAGAATAGCGACTAAAAGAATCAATTATTTAAAATAAACAACCAAGTACATAAAGGACCTGCATTTAGAAAACTATAAAACATTGCTAAAAGAAACCAATGATCTAAATAAATGGAAAGATATTCCTTGTTCATCAGTTGGATGACTAAATATCATTAAGATGTCAATTCTACCCAAACCAATCTACAGATTTAACACAATCCAGATAAAAATCCCAATATAATTCTTCATAGAATTGGAAGAGTCAGTTATCAAATTTATCTGGAAGGATAAGTGTTCCTGAATAGCCAAAAATATCTTTAAAAGGAGAATAAAATTGGAGGACCCTCACTTCCTGACTTCAACACATATTTCTAGCTAGAGTATTAAAACACAGTATGGTACTGGAATAAAGATGGATATAGTGACCAATGGAATCAAATAAAGACTTCAGAAATAGATCCTCACATTTATTTTCCAAGTGATTTTGACAAGGCTGTCAAACCCACTCAGCTGGGTCAGAAGAGCCTATTCAAAAAATTGTGCTGGGAGAACTGGATATCCATATCTAAAAGAAAGAAAGAGGACAGCTATCTCAAACCTTACACAAAAAGTAATTCAAAATGGATCAAGGACCTAAATATAAAAACTGAACCATAACATTACAAGAAGAAATTGTAGGGAAACATGTTCAGGATATTGTGGTTGGTTGTGGTTTCTTGGATGTTACACCCAAATCACAAGTAACAAAAGAAAAAATAGACAGTTGGGACTGCCACAAAATTAAAAATTTTTATTTCAAATGAGTTTGTTAAGAAGGTTAAAAGACAGCCAACACAATGGAAAAAAAATCTTCTGAAACTACATATCTGACAAGATATTGATTTCCATGTTACATAAAGAGATCACACAACTTAAGGACAAAATGACAAGCAACCCAATTAAAAAATGGGCAAAAGGCATGAATAGATATTTTTTTTCCAAAGTGGAAATAAAAATGGCCAAAAGATACATGAAAGATGCTCAACATCAATAGCTATTAGGAAAATGCAGATCAAAACTACAGTGAGATATCATCTCACACCATACAGAATGTCCATTATTAAAAAAAAAGAGAGACAAAAACAGAAAACTACAAGTGCTGGAGAGGATGTAGAGAAAGAACACTCCTTCACTGTTGGGAGTGTAAAATGCTGCAGCCTTTTTGGAAGATGATTTGGCAGTTCTTCAGGAAACTAAATATAGAACTGCCATATGATATGGCAATCCCACTACTGGGAATATATTCTGAGGAACTGAAAGCAAGGGCATGAAGAGATATTTACACACCAATGTTCATAGAGGAATTATTCATGATTGCTGTAAATGGAAACAACCTAAGTGTCCCTCAACCAGTGAATGGATAAACAAGATGTTGTATATGCATGTGATGGAATACTATTCAGCTGTAAGTGGAGATCAATTGGGGAAAGACATGACAATATGGAGGAATCTTGGGGACATTATGTTGAGTGAAATAAGCCAGACACAAAAGGATGAATATTGTATGGTATCACTGATATGAACTAAATACAATGAGTAGACTTATGGATTTGGACTATGAAGTCTGGGTTGGTGAGAGATGGCATGGGTTAGAAGGGGGAGATGTTGCTGAATGTATACAGAATGTTTAATAAGGTCAATTGTAAATGTGTGGTAGTTATTGGACTTGATAGTAACACATTATAATGAGTATAACAAACACTGTTGATTTATGGATGTGATTGTGGCTATAACAAGTAGTCCAGGGAGGTTAATATTAGTTGAAGGACAGCTGAAGGATAATCTAGGGAATTTATAACAATAAGTTTGATGTTATATGAGGATTGTGGTTAATAATATAAATACAGGTAAGTTCTTCTACTACAATGTGTTAAGAATGTGCTGATACATGGGAAAAATATAACTAATGTAATTTATAGACTATAGTTAGCAACAATATTGTAGTATTTCTGTAGCAAAAAAAGAAGTTACTATATTAATGCTAAAGGTTAAAAAAAGTATATAGGGTTTGGTTTTGTGAGATATAAGTGTGATTAAGCAATTTTTCTCCTCTTCATTTTTCTCATTAGTAAAGAGACCTTGACTTTGTCATTGAACTAATCTGTGTTCATCAATTGAGATAGTTGTTGGAATTAGATAATATAAAAGTGGACAGAACTTTTAGGAGTAATGCTTCCATAACTTTTGAGCTGCCTTTTGTCTGTTCTTTTATTTTTTGAATTTGAAATAAAGTTTTAATAAAAGTAACATTAAATGCAATAAGCTAAATATTACAAGTAAAAGACTAGGTTTGTCAATTGTGTTTAAAAATGCTTCTTACAAGAGACACATTAAATATAAGAACAGGACACAGAATGGTTGAAAGTAAGAGGATAGACAGATGGTTTTAAATGTAAATACTAAGCTAAAGGCAGTGATATTAATATTAGACAAAGTGGACATTGACATAAAGCATTACTAGAGATAAATAAGTTCATTTCATAATGATAAATCAGACCAACAGGAAGATAAAACAATACTAAATTTGTATGTACCTAATAACATGACTTCAAAATATATAAAGAAAAATTGACAGAACAAGGAGAAAAAGACAAATCCACAGCCACAGAGGGAAACTCTAACTGCTATCTTCCAGCCTCTGATAGAGCAAGCACGTGCGTGTACACATACAAAACTAATAAGGATATGGAAATCTGAACAATTAAAATCTTGACCTAATTAATGTATATACAACACTATACCCAACAATAGAATACATATTCTTTTCAAGTGCACATATAAGATTTACTAATATTGGCCAGGTGCTAGACAATAATACATGCTTCAAAAAATTTCAGAGGATTTAAATCATTCAGAGAATGTTCTTTAACCATAGTGGAATTAGCCAAAATAATCAATAACAAAAAGCTAAATAGAATATCCCCAATTGCCTGGGAATTAATCAATATATTTCTAAATCCCTAGGTCAAGGAAGAAGTCCAGCAGATATTATAAAATATTTGAACTCAATGATAATGCAGATATACCAAAACTTGCATAATGCAGCTAAAGCAGCACAAAGAGGGAAATGTATACTCTGGAATGCATATATTAGGAAAGAAGAAAGGCTGAAAAACAATGATCTAAGCTATGTATTTCAATAAACTAGTAAAAGACTAGTTAAATAAATGAAAAGATATAAAAGTAATATATAATAGCAAAAATCAATAAAATAGTAAGAGAGATAAAATAAAATTTTTTAAAAAAAGCAGTGGTTCAATAAAAGATTAGTAACCCCCTGGTAAGATAATCAAGGAAAAAAACCCACAAAATACAATGTCAACAATAAAAAAAAAAGGGAAAATCACTACAAATTCTACAAACTTTAAAGCATAGTAAGAGAATAGTATATGCTTAGTGAGTGCAGAGTTTCTGTTTGAGGTGATAAAAAAGTTTGGACAATGTTTGCTGGTTATAGTAGGACTGAATTGCACAGTTAGTGATCAAAATGGGAAAATTTGAGTTGTATATATGTTACTACAATAAAAAGATTTTTTTTAAAGTGGTGTATTAAAATCTACTACTTTTAATATCAGTATATGCTTCGTATACTTTGGGGTCTTCTGTTAGGTGAATATTCATTTTAATTTTTACATTTTCTTATCGAATTGTCCCATTTATCAGTATATAATGACTTTGTCCCTTGTAACTGCTTTTGACTTAAAAATCTATTTTATCTGATATCAGTATAGCTACCCAAGCTCTCTATTGGTGTATTAGTCAGCCAAAGGGGTGCTAATGCGAAATACCAAAAATGGGTTGGTCTTTATAAAGGGTATTTATTTGGGGTAGAAGTCCACAGTTACCAGGCCATAAAGCATTAAGTTTCTTCTCTCACCAAAGTCCATTGCCACATGTTGGAGCAAGACAGCTGCCTACATCTGCCAGGGTTCAGGCTTCTTGGGTTCCTCTCTTCCCGGGGCTGCGTTTCTCTCTGGGCTTAGCTCCTGTTTCCTCCACACGGTCAGCTGTAGACTATCAGGTGAACAGCTTGCTTCTCTTCTCCTGGGGCCTTCTCTCCAACATCAAAACTCCAACATCAAAACTCCAACTTCAGAACTGCTTCAACTCTGTTCTTGCCATGCCTTTTCTATTTGATTTCCCCACCCACCAAGAGATGGGGCTCGATGCCTTACTGACGTGGCCCAGTTAGCGCCCTAATCATAACCTAATCATGCCCAGATTAACAGAGCAATTTACAAGCATAATCTAATACAGATTTTTGGAATTCATAATTACATCAAACTGCCAAATGGCTACAATTGGTTACTACTTCATGGTATATTTTTCCCATCCTTTCACTTTCAACCTTCTTATATCTTGGAATTTAAAGTATCTTGCAGACAGAATATAGTTGGGCACACTACTTATAATACATTACTTCCTTCTGCCATTTTGTCATTTAGCTTTTGTATGCCTTACACCTTTTTTTTTTTTTTTTTTTAAGGAAGTACCAGGGACTGAACCCAGAACCTCATACGCGGGAGGCAGGCATGCAACAGTTGAGTTACATCCACTCCCCTCACACATTTTTTGAGCTTCAATTCTTCCATTCATGTCTGCATTTATATCTATTTGATTTATTGTTTTGTACCATATTGAGTGTCTTCTGTTTTCTATCTGGGTATATTTTTCATCTATTTTCCTTGTGATTAACATGGGTTAAAATAAAATATCATAAATATATAAAAATCATATTTGGTTTGATAATTTCAATGGCATACATATATACCTATACCCCTCTGTTGAACCACCTTTTTTTGTACTTGTTACTCCTTATATCTTTGTACATTGTATGTATGTCCAATACCATAGACTTATCATTAATTTTTATGAATTTGTATTTTAGCACCTGTAGGAAGTAAGAAAGGGAGTTACATACCAAACAATATACTACAATAACATTGGCATTTTTATTACCCAAATGGTTACCTTTACTACAGTTCTTTATATCTTTATGCCACTTTGAAAAACTGTCTTCATTTGCCACAGGGATGCTGATGCAAAGTACCAGAAAGATGTTGGCTTTTACAATGGGAAATTTATTAGGGGTAAAATCTTACAGCTCTGAGGTCGTAAAATGTTCAAAGCAAGGCATCAGCAGAGATACTTTCTTACCAAAGTCAGCTACTGGTGATTCTGGGGTCCTTCCACACAGCAAAAATGGCCACAGATCTCTACAGAGGTCCCTGCCTTCCTTTCCAGAATCTTCTCTCTCCTGGATCTCAGCTGTGAGCAACTAGGCAAAGTGTTTGTCTCTTTCCAAGTCTCCTTTCTCCATCTAGAATGCTCAGCTATATTCTCGAATTCAGCTGTGAGTTATCAGGCATATGCTTCATCTCTTCAGCCTTGAGCTACTCCATGGGCCCAGGTTCTTGGGGGCTTTGGCTGCTGGTGATCCTCAAGTCCTCTCTCACATTGCAGGGTCAAAGATAGTGGCTTCCTTTCTCCTGTGTGTCTGTCTCTCTCTGTGTCTTCATTTATATCAGATCCCGCAAGAGGACAGAGACCCAAGCTGGCTCATGCCTCACTGATGTAGTTCAATCAAAAGGCCCAATACCCATGGGTATGGATAAGTTCAAAAATACAATCTTTTTATTTTTGGGGATTCATAAAAGAGCTTCAAAGTGTCACAACCATTGTCTATTGTCCTTTCCTTTCAGTCTGAAAAAATAATCGAATTTCTTGTATGGCCAATCTAAATTTGTGATTAACTTCCTCAGCTTTTGTTTGTCATGGAAAGTCTTAATCTTGCCCTTATTTTTGAAAGAAAGTCTTACCAGATAAAAAGTCCTTGGTTGGTAGTTATTGTTTTTCTAGTACGTTAAGTATTTCAACTCACTGTCTTCTTTCCTCCATGGTTTGTGATGAGAATCAGTGCTCAATCTAATTGGGACTCCCTTGCACATAATTTGTTTTCAGAATTCTCTCTTATCCTTCACATTTGATAGTGTGATCAGTATATGACAGGGTGTATTTTTCTTCATCTTTATCCTGTATGGTGTTTTCTGGCCTTCTTGAATGTGCATATTCACAACTTTTGCTAAGTTTGAGAAGTTCTCTCTCAATATTCCTTTGAATAGTCTTTCTGCCCCTTTCTCTCTTTCTCCTTCTGGGTCTCTCATAATTCTCATATTGGTAGGATTGATGGTGATCCAGAGGTATCATAGGCCATTTTCACTTTATATAATTCCTTTTTTAATTTCTTCTCCTCAGCCTGACTCATTTTAAGTGTCTAGTCTAAGAGTTCACTGATTCTCTCCTCCTCCAGCTACAATCTGCTCTTGATACCCTCATGGGAATTTTTCATTTAAGTTATTGTGGACTTCATCTCCAAGAGTTCTGCTTGTTTCCTTTTTAAAATTTCCAATCTCTTTACTAAGATTTTCATTTCATAAGATAGCTCATTCACTGGGGTTTTCCTGATATAATTTAGTTCTTTCTCTATATTTTCTTTTATCTCCTTGAACATTTTTAAGATCAATTTTAAAGTTTTCATTTAGTATGCCCACATTCTGGTCTTCATTGTTGCTGTTTTCTGGATTTTTCTCCTCTTCCTTGAGATGGTCTATGATTTCCTGTTTTTGTCCTGTACTCTTCTGTTGCACATTGTAAGTATTGATATTTTAAAATGTCATCTCTGGCACTTATTGTCTGAGATATCTGTTTCTTGGTTTTATAACCAGCTGGTGATAAGATAGAGCTTTTCTTGAGCTTCAGCCCTCCTATCATGAAGGTCTTCCCAAAGCAAATGCAATGTGCAGTGCTTTCTTTGTCTTTCTGGGCCTGTGTCTTATCCTGGGCCTTTTTTTCTTTTTTCTTTTTATTACTATTATTTTTATAAAAGCTTTAGATTATATAAATCTTACATCAAAAATATAGGGGATTCCTATGCACTTCACCCCTTCCCCCTCCCACACTTTCCCCCATTAACAACATCTTTCATTAGTGTGGTACATTTGGTACAATTGAAGAACACATATTGAAGCACTGCTGCTAAACATGGTCTATAGCTTACATTATGGTTTACACTTTGCACTCCACAATTTTATTGGTCTTGACAAAATGTATAATGGCTTATATCCATCATTGCAAATTCATGCGGAATGAGTCCAATGTCTCCAAAATGCCCCTTGTTACACCTATTCTTCCCTTTCCCTCCCTCAGAACAGCTGGTGACCACTGCCTTTATATCAATGTTACAAATTCTTCCATTTTGAGAATAATAATATCTACTTTGGTCCATGGTTGCATTCCCCTCTTATGTTGGTTCATTCCTCTATCTTGAGGATTTGGGGATGGTGATGCCCACTCTACTTCTGATTGAGAGGGGTCTTAGATCCCATGGGGCAGATGGATGGACTTTTCTTGCTTGCAGTTGTAGATGCTCTATGTTTTCTGGAATCATTATCCTTTTGTTAGTTGTCCTGGGCGATGAACTGGAGAGTAGGTGTTGGCTGCAACTCTGCTGAGATTCAGGGCTCAAATGGTCTCTGGGAAATATATTTAACAGGTATAGTGCTAATTATATGGTCAAATAAAGGGCAGAAGAACCATGTGTAGGAAAATTATAAATGAGTCCAACTCTGATATATTGGGGTGATATTTTATCATATATTCCAAGGTAAGACCCAATGACAAGGTGCTGAATTTCTGGTGTTGTCTGCCTTGCATTAAGTGCCAAGATGTCTCCAGAGCACTCAGAAACCCTCCTTCCTGCTTGAGGCACTATTTACTGTGGCATTCAGTGAGATCCTCCTAAGACGTGCATCGCATAACCTCTGGAATGACCTCCCAACTCACTTTGAAATCTCTTAGCCACAAAAACTCACCTTTATTTGTATTTAATATTTTCCCCTTTTCATCAAGGCCTTTTTCCAAAGTCATCTTTGTCACTTGGTAATAACACCTCGGTGCCAAGGAGGCTCATCCCTGGGATTCATGTCCCATGCTATGGGAGAGTGGGGAAGAAGGTAGTGAATTTATATGCTGAGTTTGGCTTAGAGAAAGGCCACATTAGAACAACAAGGAGGGTTTCAGGATTATCTTGGGCTTTTGCTTGTTAGTTGAGTTGGAGATCCCCTGTTTACAGCAATTTGGTTTCTCTTCAGTTTCCCAGGAGACAGATCTTTGCTTCCCTATTGTTGAAAGCCAGCAGGCCTTTGCTCCATCTCTGTAATTTTTTATACATTTTTTGTTGACTCAAGCTGGTTTAGCTTGCAGGGCAAATTCTGGGAGGAGGGGAATGACAGAGGACTTTTCCAAGTCAGGCTTTCCCAGCCAAAACAGAGCCAGGGTTTTATGAAGGGTGCACAGACCAGCCCCAAATTGCCTTGGATGGAGATGAGGAAAAGTGCCATGAGCTTCTTTCATGGATCCCCAAAGCTGTATTTTCTTGGCTTTCACAGCAAATGCTGCCCTTCAAGTAACTGTTTCTCACAGCCCTAAGGAAGGGTAGATTCTTTAAGTTTCCTGTCCTGTGACCAATGTCTGGGGTAAGTTTAAACAATGGCCACCACTGCCTTTGTCTAGGGTGGGTTGAAACAATCGCCACCCTCAGAGCTGTGCTCCCAGTGATCCAAAGTCACCAATCAATAACCATGACCAGTGATTGGCAGTACCCACCCCTGGTCTTGGGGAAGAGGATTTTTATATCCCTTTCTGTCACCACCAAGTTAGCCAGGGGCTGGACCCTATGGTAGCCTGTGGTAAGAGTGGGGGATGGGTGGGCAGAGAGAGTAATTAACTGTTCTTTAAGGCAATTTTTCAGCCTCTTCCTCCTGTTCATCCTTGGATGCTATATAGTGTTCTACTGGCCTCCAGAGTTTCAAAAATACTTGTTTCCAACAGTTTTTGCCTGTTTAATAATTGTTCTAGTGGAAGGGCTGAGTCCTGGAGCTACCTACCCCATCATTTTCCCACAATCCTCTCCTTTGGTTGATGTTCTAAAAAGAAATTAATTTCCCAAATTTTGTTGTAATAACTAGAACTTTAATGTCACTTAAGTTTAAAGGTACTTAATATTAATAGCAGTTAATATGAGAAAATCAATATCTATTTCTTGTATATTAATTTAAGGAGTGCTCTATTCTAATAGAAGGAAATTTTCAATAAATTTCATCATTATACAGTATTCCTGAATAATTTATCTGACTATTTTTAGCATGAGGAATAAATTCTAAAATATTGAACTGGGTGAAATCAGTCTGAACACATCCCTTCAATGTTCTTGAATGGAATATTTAGCACAAATGTTTACTAGAAAAAAATGTGTAATAATGGTAAAGGCAATAACTCCCATCTTTCAAATAATTTCATGATAATAACTGCATAGTTTACTGCTTATTAGGCTTTGCAACAATTTTGTAGTTATTATCCACATTTCATTGGCCTCATTGCTCAGTATATTAGGTGAAAGAGGCAAATTTAGAACTTGGCTCCTGATTTTAAAATCAGGCTCCTGAAACTGCTGTCTTTCTACATCAAGCAATATTTTAAACATGTTGGAATTAACAGAATGAGTTGAACTATACTGTTCCCTAAACCATAACTTTAAGTATAAATATATGCACAAATTATGATTAACATGTAGTTATAAACATTCTTATGGTCATTACAATTTCTTCTAAGGAATACATTGCTAAAATCCTTAGCCAGAAGTTGTGAGATTTGCATTTGTTCTTTTCCTGTGTAGAATGGTTTCTTCTCAGATCATACTGACTCTTTTGGTCACTGTAAAATATTTCTTCAAGTGTCTGTTACAGTTCATCAGGTCTCTTGGTAGTTGCTCAAGGTTCAGCCTTTATTTGCTTTCTATCATCACTACAGAGTGAATCAACACATTTATATTATTCATTAACTCCTGCCATTATTCAATTCAATGAAAAATGGAAAATTAAAAAATTGTAGCACACCTTGAACATTAAATTTCTCATACATTCTTCTTGCACAATATTTGTGCTTGTGAATTTTTTGCAAAATGACTTTCACAACAGTGAAGAGGTTTGTATATTTTCTTGAACTTTTATTTCAAAATAACTGATTGGGCTCAGGCCTGCTGAAAGATTATTACCATTACTAAAAGTCCTTTTTCTCTAGGTTTGCTCTATATTCTGGAGTCGAACATCTTCACTGCTATAAAATGTTGGGATAAAGATTTCTGCTTGCTGCCTTATTATGGTTATGTTATACATCATATTCTCACTATTTATAGCAACTCTAAAAACAATATGTTTAGAGATAACTAACTCTTAGTAAAGTTCATTTATCCATGTTATTTAAACATGCCAGCATTTAAGGAGTTTTGAAATAACTTTTTGAAGTCATTTCTAGACGAATTAAGATGAAAAAATCCTTTTGTGTTGTGTTTATATATTCTCAAAGAAAATAATACTATATACACTTCAAAATTTTGTGATACTTTTGTTTTTACAGCAATTCTGAGAGTTTGATTACTACACTTATTTTTAAAGAAAAAAATAATTTTAAGATCGTATTAGTTTTTTGATAGATTTTGGGATGACTAAGACCTGAAGTCTGGACTATTTCTTCACTATGTAGATTCTTGAAACTTTCCTTCTCATATTTGTAGTTTCAGTCATTGAATTCTTTCTGAAAAAAATGTTCTTTAATTGCTACTCTGCATAGAAGGCTGACAGTCTTAGTTACCTCCATATTTTGAAACAATATTTTGGTGAATCAAAATTAGCTAGGTATAGCTAGTCATTTTAAAAGTAGAGATTTAGCACTTAAAACACTTTTTGCTCATCTTTCCATTGAGTAAAATCACATACTCTACTGATAGAATTTTGATCGCTATAAATTTTAACACTAGAAAAATGGCTTAGGTTTTTATTTTTAATAAGATTTCTATTCACTATGGGTAGAACTGTGTACCTTCCAAAACATACAACCCCTAAATTAAGTGCAAGTAGTTTCAGCTAAAATGCATTGAGTGTCCACCAGATTATTTTCCTGTTTCCTCATTTAATTTTTACTATTTCTTAGAAATGTTGTATTCTTATCCCCATTTTATAAATAAGAACACAAAAGCTCAGGGAGATTTAGAGTGCTAACCTCTATATATTATAATGCAAGTTTTTATTGAAAATGTATATCTACTAGCATTAAAAAACAATGGATGGTTCCAAGTAAGAGCCTTTTGGAATGGCTCACTGGTTAATCAAAATGTCACATCATCAGGCACCTCAAGCCATAGTGACTAAATCTGTCAGTCTGAGGACAGTTCACTTTGTGCTTTCATAACAGAGATAATTTGCAATTCAAAATTAAGTTCACCTTTCCTAATTAGGTGAAATTACAGTTGCCATATTATAATTAAAGGTTATGGACAGACAGGAGTGTTTATCTGGATTATATCAGATTATCTTTCTAGGCTTTTCAAAATTATAGTTTTGATGAGCTTAGTAGATCATGGATTTTTAAACCTTCAGAAAAATAACTATTTTTATTTAGGAATAGAGCCATTCTTTCTTTCTGAACTTGAAATGCAGCTATGATTGTCTATATTATGGCACTCATATTCAAATGCATTTCTTTCTACCAAGCTGCCTAAAGGTATTGATGTCAGAATATTTCCCTTCTAATGAGCACATGATGTCTTCCAGAGATGCTATGAAAACTATCTCAATGCTTCAAACTGAATTATAGTAATACCTTTTAATAATGCTTTTTAAATTCTCAAATTATACATTACAGGAATTTTAAAATAGAAAGGTAATAGACAGGAATTGCATTACGAAAAATAGCTTATAGTGTTTTTGCCCATTGGAAAGTAAAAAATATATGAAAAATATCTCTGCCAAAAATAAAAGGACATAGACCATAGAGTGTGTATCTCTATTTTTTTCTCCCCCAGATAAACTTGAATACCCTAGGGACTAGAATGTTTGCACAGAATCTGGAGTCATTTTGCCTTGAGTTCAAACCAGAGAACCTGATTTTGTTGTTGTTTTCCTATAAAATGAGAAGAATAAGCATGTAATAATTAAAGATTAATGCATATAAAATGCCTAGAATATTATTTAATAAATAGCAAGCACTCTGTAAATGTTAATTATCTCTCTTTTGGACAGAGAATATGTGATAGAAATTTTGCTCACAAGTCTCTTTTGAAGTTCAATTGTTTAAGACAAATCATCTTTTATTTTCTTAAAATGCTTATTAAATGCTATCAAAACTGTCAAGAGCATACTTCTTGATACCATATGATTTATTAATAACTAATTTAATCTCAATATTATCTAACTCTCATTCTGATGGTTTCTGCTTGGAGTTTTAATCAATATTTTGCCTCTAGTTAATAAAACTAATTTAGCTAAAGAATGGACCCTGGTGACCTCAAACAAAAATTTTAAATTTGTAATATGCTGTTTACATTCCTTGTAAACTTTTCCATTTTTAAATTATCGACTTCAATATTTTAAACTGTTTAATTATTGAAAAAAATAAGGACTTACACAAAATCTTTATTAGAGTATATGGAACTCTATTTGATAAATATATTCGGACACTCAATAGCAATGGGAACAATAAAATAAGTATAAATTCAAGCTTCTTTAGGATATAAATGGGCATTTTCTTCTTTGAGTCAGTTAATATTATTATCTACTAAATGTATGACATTGCATATTTAGCATATTATCTATTTTTATAGTAAGCAGGAAAATTCAGAAATTTTTACAAAAAGCAATGCAGTTTTCTTTTGGTATTTTGTACTTCAGCAATACTAAACTCTTCATATGTTTTATTTATTGTAAATACCAAGCAATTAATTACTTACATGTTTCTTTCTTGAGATTATTTGTAGACTATTTCTTTTTTATACTAATATATTATAGCAGGCATTTTTATTCAATCAAAACATTTCATTTCCTTGTGATACCCCAAAAAGCTTTTATAAAAATGAACAGCTACTTTCTCTAATGATATTGCTGTAATGGCAACTGAAGCGCTCAACAAAAATATGATGCAAACAATGGAATTGAGTTGTTATGCTAATAGAATTTTTGAAGTAATTAGATTATGAAGATGCTTTGTATTTTCTAGTTCAGAGGTTTGTGTAACATTGCTAAACAAATTATTCTGAAAATATTAACTTGTTCACTTTGATCACTTATTGTCATCTAACTCTACTACCACTATCTTACAGTCTCCTATCATATATATGCTATAGAATTGTCTAACTTGATTCTCATCAATTCACTGATTATCTCCAGTTTTGAATTTCGTTTGATATCTCTTTCTGACATCTTTTTGATTTTGTGATTGTGTTTCAATACATGGAGTGACAACAGATAGGTAATAGGAATTACCTTTTTTAGCTCAGACAGGCAAGCACATCAGATAGTATGATTTGGGAGAGTTTCCTTTTATTTTTTCCTATGTTACAGGGATTTTTCTATTCATTATGGATTCCTACATTTGTGTAATTTTGATTTTCACAAAATGTGTTTAAGTTGGGCCTGTGTCTATATGTAGAGGCCACATTCAGCAAATTCTTTGGTCTGAGTTGCTGAGTGATGTTGAACTGGGGAAACAGATCTGGCTGGGAATCTGTCACTTACAGATCTATACTATGTCAGTTTAACCATCGCTATGGTTGGGCAATTGTAAATGAGTGTCAGAAAATAGATTGCTTGGACCATGTTTTCCTTAAGATATTGAAGTTGCCTGGATAACATATTGGAACAGAACTATTAATCCAGACATAGCAAATAAAAGGTTATAGCATCCAAAGCACAAGGAGGAACTACCAAATGTGGCCAAAGGATATAGCTCTGCCCTAGCTCTTTCTAATTCTAAAAGAATCTACAACCAAGAGGTAGGAATAGCAAAAACCAGCCAGCAGAGTCAAGCTTAACCCAATCCTCTTGCCTGAAATTTCTAAGTAAACTTTGGAAAGGTACTTTTGGTTCTTACATGAGTAAATTGTCCAGTTTTAAGATAAACAATAGAATGATAGAGTGATAGGTAGGTAGGTAGATAAATACAAGTGTATGTATATACATGTATAGAGAGTGAAAAATTAATATTCAACATATAAAAATTTACCTAGGGTTTTTAATAAAACAGATAAAGATATTGTTTCAGGAAAAAAGTGTCTACCTAAAAATCAACATCTATTGCTTATGATGATAACTATAAAATGTTAAAAGTCTCAGTTGACTCGAAATAATAGAAACCTGTTTATTTTACTAAATTGACAAATTTGACTTATATTCCTACTGTGTTTAAAGAATGTGATATACATTATATTGGTTATATTAGAAATTCCCCATACAATAAACTCAACCACAAACAAAAATTATTCACGATCAGAAGTCAATCTCTACACATATCCATCTTCTTGGAAAACATATTTCTGAATCTCAAATTTAATTTTGTATTTATATTTCTTTGTCAGGTTTTTTCTTAATGGTTCTTGAATTTTCTTCTTGCATATGGAAATTACCTACCACCCAAGGTAACCCAATCACCTGCATATCAAACCTATGCAGAAATACTTCAAACATCATGGACCTTGCTCTAAATTCAGTTATATATTCTCAGTTTTAATGGAGAATGTATTAATTAAGCTTTCTTGTTTTGACAGGTTGACAAGGTTGAAATATTGGAGGAAAAAAGTTGACTAAAGATTACAAAAATATGATTTTATAAAATGGAAGAAAAAGAGAAGAAATAAACTTGTTCACAAAGAAAATATAAATAACAACACTGAAGATCAGGAATGATTGACTTTCTTATGTGATTGCTCTTGTATAATAAATAACTTTCTGGCTTTTGTCTGTTATTCCTGGGAGATCTCTCTAAATCTTGGAATTTCCAAAGTGATAGGAGTATCTTTGCTAATTGTGGTGTCCTCCCAGATCCTAACATATCTGATAGTTTATGATAAGGGAGAGCAGGGTGGGGCCAGCTATACCTCTAGTCTTTGGGTGGGGCCTGGCCAGGCCAGAAAGCCCACCCACCCATGAAATCAGAGGGTTTGGGCTTTGAGCCCAGCCTCTGAGGAGGGGAAGGGAAGAGAAGGGGATTTGGAGATTGAGTTCAGCAAATTGGACATTGATGCAATCATTCATACTTAGATAATGAAATCCCAATAAAAACTCTGGACACCACAGCTTGAGAGGGCATCTCTTGTTGGTAGTACACATCGCTGTGCAGATAGGGTGTAGCAGCTTGGCAGTTTGATATAGTTATGAATTCCAAAAATAGATATTGGATTATGCTTGTAAACTGGTCTGTTAATCTAGGCACGATTAAGTTATGATTAGGGTGTTGACTGGGCCACATCAGGAGGTCATTGAGCCCCATCCCTTGGTGGGTGGGGAATCAAATATAAAAGGCATGGTGAAGAAAAGAGTTGGAGTTATCATGTTGGAATTTTGATGTTGGAGTTCTCATGCTAAGATTTAATACTGGAGCCCTGGAAAGTGAACACACAGAGGAGCTTGCTCGTGTGGAAAGAAAGAAGGCCCCGGAGAGAGAAACAAGCTGTTTGCCTGATAGTCTAGAGCTGGATTTGTGGAGAGAGGCAAAGCCTAGAGAGCCTCATAGTCTGCAGATGACCTTGTGGAGATAGCAGAGAAGCTGAACCCGGAAACAAGCAAGGCCTGGGAAGAGAGGAACCCAGGAAGCCTGAACTCTTGCAGACATCGGCAGCTGCCTTGCTCCAACACATGGCAATAGACTTTGACGAGGGAAGTAACTTATGCTTTATGGCTTGGTAACTGTAAGCCTGTACCACAAATAAATACCCTTTATAAAGACCAACAGAATTCTGGTATTTTGCATCAGCACCCCTTTGGCTGACTAACAGAGGGTGATACATCCTGACTCTATGGAGAGGGGACATGAGAAACGTCGTCGTGTTTGAGACCTTCCAGACTTTGCCCTATTTGTCTTTTCTTATGGCTCCTTCTTATTTGTATTCTTTCTGCTATAATAAAACAGTTATTGTAAGTATAGCACTTTCTTGACTACTCTGAGTCATTCTAGCAAAATATTGAATCTTAGGGGATAGAGAGGACCTCCAATTTGTAGCCAGTTGTTCAGAAATGAGGTTGGCCTTGAGAACCCCTGAACTTGTGACTGGTATTTGAAGTGAAGGCAGTCTTGAAGTGAAGGCAATCCCAACTCCAAGTAGTTAGGGTCAGAATTGCACTGCAGAGCCAAAGAAGAAATATTTACTGAAAATATACTTTGTGTAGAGGATATTTGCTGGGAAATGAAAGCTGAAAATTTATCATTGCTAACCTCAAAGAACTTATTTAAGTTCCAGAAAGGATTAACTATATAAGTTAAAAACTGATAATGGCTAAATAGTGTTTTGTTAGAATTTATAATAAAGTAAATGAGAAGGGGGTACTGGCCAGTAAAGTGTTCTCCACATGTACAGGTCTTTTAAACAATTTTTCATATCCAAGGAACTGCACAACACAAATGGTGAGCCCTAAGTTAAACCATTCACTATAGTTAATAGTACAATTATAAAAATGTGCTTTCATAATTGTAATTAATGCACCATACCAATGCAAGGTATTATTAATAGGGTGGCATATGGGAATCCCATTTTTTATGCATATTTGTTCTGTAAACCCACAGCCTCTCTAATAAAAAAGTACAATAGAAACCCTTGCATTTTCTATATAAGTAGAAGCGGGAAAAAGTCTCTTCAAATCTAAAAATTTGCTACTGACCTAATATTGAAATCATTCAAGAGAAAAGAAATTCATTTGTTGATTTGTATTCTTTTGTCACTAATGGGACTGTTAGGAGAAATCCACAAAGAAGACAAGGAAATTTTAATAATAAAATGTTTGTGTATTTAAACAGAGCAATCAGTTCCAGGCCACCAAACTACAGGCTTCCTGGGTTCATCAGTGCAGAAGAATTACACATTCACAAATGTATCATTAGGATGGGCTAAAGTTTCTGTGATTGTATTTTATTTTTAGAAAAAAAGTTTAAGTAATTTAGGAAATTGCAAGGAGAAGAGGAGCCCATTGAAGCCACAGTATATAAAGTGAAGCAATATGATGGGAAAAATATAAAGGGAACCTTCCAGGATCATTATATTTAGACTCCCTTCTCTTTACCTTCTTCCTTCTCTTTCTTCATCCTCAAATCTTAATTTTCCTCAATATCTAATAACAAAGGCCATTTTCACCAACCTTACTCCCAGTGTTCCAAGTCAGGCGGTCATTAACTCTATCCTGCACTTCCACAAAGGCATCCTAATTCTTCTGTTCTTCTCCATGTATCACTGCTCCACTTTGCTAAAGCAGTGACCTTTCTCAAATGGAAAGCTGATCAGGGCTCTCAGTTGCTTAAAGAACTTTGATGGGCTATTATCATCTAAAATACAAACTGTACAACTATACAAACTATACATACATATCACTCAACATACTGGACCTGGTTTTCCTTTTCAGCCTTGTTTCTCCTATTCTATTTGGAGCTGTAGCTCCACACACATAACCTGAAGTTTCTTCCATCAGTGATCATGTACATGGCCAATTTTCCAGAAAAATGCTACCACTAATTTACCTAACTATGCCCTATTTTCATTAAAGACTTATTGGAAGTTCCTTTAATCCATAAATACACCCATGATTTTACCCTATTATAGTTAGGGGCCCCAAAATCCTGAATTTTCTTTAGCTTTATAATCATCTCTTCTTTTCTTACTGCATTTTCAAAGCATAATTGATGTACAATAAACTGCACATATTTTATATACAAAACTTGATGAGTTTTGACACATATATACATATGAAATCATCACCACAATCAATATAGTGAACATACCTATCACCTCTTAAATTGTCCTCATGCCCCAGTGTAATCTATTGCTCCCTCCCAGATATTCACTGATTTGCTTTCTGTCACAATAGATTAGTTTGCATTTTCTGACATTTTATATAAAGGGAAACATAGAATATGCATCCTTTTTGACTGGCTTACTTTAATCACCACAAATATTTTGAGAAATATCCATTTTGCTACATGTATCATTGATAGTTCCTTTTAATTGCTGAGTTGAATTCCATTGCATGGATTTACCTTACAGTTGTATATCCAGTGACTTGTGGAAGGAAGTTGGTTTGCAAATAAAATTTTAATCAACATTTTCATGCAACTCTTTCCATGGACACATGCTTTCATTTCTCTTGCAAGGGAGTATAACAACTAGATCATTATATAGGCATATATGTTAACCTTTTAAAAAAGTGTCATTCTGATTTCCTGTGTACCATTTTACATTTTCATGTACCATTTCACATTCTCACTAGTAGTGTATGAGAGTTCCAGTTTCTTTACATTTCACCAACACTGGAGAACCTTTTTAATTTTAGCAATCTAAATGATGGTTAGTGGTATCACATTGTGGTTTTAATTTGCATTTATCTAATAAAAAATGATGTTGAGCATATTTTCATGTGTTTATTTGTTATCCATGTATCTTCTTTGGGGGAATGTTCAAATCTTTTTGCCTATTGTGGAGAAGGGTTATTATTATTATTATTGTACTCTAAGAGTTTCTTATATCTTCTATATATAAGTCCTTTGTAGGATATTTGATTTGCAAACAGTTTTCCAAATCTGTGACTTGCCTTTTCACTTATTTAAAAGCATCATTTGAAGAGGAAACATTTTTAATTTTGATGAAGTCCAATATATCCTCTTTTTCTCCCTTCCTCCCTCCCTTCCTTCTCTGATTTGTGCTTTTTGACCTGACAAATGAAGGGGCCTTTCTGAATAAACTATTCAATTCTGCCTGAGTTGACAGCTATTTCCACTGTGGTTGTTAAGATAAACTATTTCCTACCTCCCCACACCCCTGCCATGTGTAAACTCTGATGATTGTTTCATGCCCTTTTCTTTCCCTTGTTTCTTTCTCCAGCCTGAAGAGCCTGAAGTAGTTTCATCACACACACTGATCAGCTGAAGACTTGAGGAGATTACTCTGAAGACTTCTGAATCTCAACCTCAATCTCTTTCCTTTCTGTCTCTCTTCCTTCCTCTCTTTTTCTCTCTCCAGCTCTCTACTCTTTAGTACCCTGCCCTGTGGATTCTATCCATTTTGTTTTCCTATGATTCTAAACTTTGTATTCTCAATGTAGGGCAATTACTGGGCCCTGTTTGGAATATTCTTCCATGATGTGTTGCCAAAACATCCTCCATATAATAAACTTGTGCAATTGTAATGCCTACCATGTTTGTTTCCCTTCTCTCAGGTCACTCTTCTGAGCTATCCATGGTCCAATGATTGAAAACCATTTTATTTATTTTGTCCAGTTTCTTTTTTAATTCTTTGAGGTGAGGGAATAAACCCCATCTTTCACTCCATTATAGCCAGAATAAAATCTATATTTATCTTTTTATGAAATTATGCCCTTCAATGAAATTTGAAATCCTTGCAGAGATCTAATCCATATTTGGTGTTCAGTAAATCTTTGATGAATAAAATGAATGTATTTTCTTGGGTCAAGGAAATTATCTGGAAATGAGAAGATCTCTTTTATTTTTTTCCTCTACTTTAACCTGTACATAGTCTACTGGACATCACTGAGATGAGTAAGGAAGCAAGGAATAAAATATAAAATACAAGTCCCTTACTTGCTACTGGGCTTTTTCATTGCTTTCCCTTATTCCTTGGTGTTTTTAACCTGCTCAGTTCAGCTTTAGAAATAAAACAAAATAAATATGGCATCTATTATCAAGGAGCCTAAAGATTAGTGGTGAGGGGATGTGTGGGAAGAGGTGTACCTGGGCCATGCTTCTATAGAATATAAATATGTTCATCTTGTCATAGGGTATTATCTTAGTGGGTGGAGACCAACACAATAAAGAACAAATATTAAACTTCCATCCTGGGTAGTCCTGCTAAGTTCTCCAATAGAGGGGCAAGAATCTCTTGAATACTAGGCAGTGGCTAATGAAAGAAAATAGACCATCATGCTAAGCCCTCAATATTAATATATATACCTATGAATTAGCCTAATAATAACTATCACCTAAGAGTTACTGCCTGAAAACCTCCTTGTTACTCAAATGTGGTCTCTCCCTAAGCCAAACTCAGCAAATAAATGTACTACCTCCCTGAGAATGGGACATGACTCTTAGGGATAAGCCTTCCTGGCACTGAGGGATTAATACCAAGCACAAACCAGAAATGAATTTGGAAAAAGAACTTGAACAAAAGGGAGAAACATTAAATACAAAAGACTGTTTATGTCAAAGAGATTTCAAAATGAGTTAGGAGGTCAGTCCAGAGGTTACACTTATGCATGTTTCAGGCAGATCTCACTAACTGCCACTGTGAACAAAAACTCAAATAGGGGTGCTCTTGAGTGGTCTAGAGCCATACCAGCACTATAGACAAGGCACAGAACCCCTTGAAATCAGCACCCTGTCAGTGGGTCTTACCTTGGAATATATAACCTACTTCCCAAATGTAACAGAGTTAGACCCATTTATAATTTCCCTACACATGATTCTTCTATCTCTTTTTATTTGAGCCTATAATTAGCACTATGCCCATTAAATATATGTCTCAGAGACTTAAATCTTCAGTCTGTTCATATGCCTGTTGAGCCCTGAGTCTCAGAAGAGTTGCAGCCAACAACTACTGTCCAGTTCATCACACTCTCCCAGGATAATGAACAAAATGATGATGATGGACAACCCCCATCCCAAAAAACAGAGAATATCTACCACTGCAAGCAAAACATTTCTTTCCATTGGCCCCATAAGATATAAGCTCCCTTAGAAGAAAAGTGGGCATCAACATCCAAAATCCTTAAGGTTGAGGAATGAACAAACATAAGCGGGGAATACAGCCATGGACAAAGTAAACTTATTAATATTGTAGTAATGGAAGAACATGTAACATTGATAGAAAGATAGTGGTTACCAGAGTTTCTGATGGAAGGGGGAGGTATGATAGGTGGAACATAAGGAAATTTTATGGCATTGGAATTAAGTGTAAACCACAGTATAAACTACAGACCTTGGTTACTAGCAATGCTTAAATATTTATTCATCAAATTTAACAAATGTACCACACACATGAAAGATGTTAATAGAGGAAGATGTGGGAGGGAGAGGGGTAAGTACATGAGAATCGCTTATACTTTTGATGTAACTTTTCTGTAATCTAAAACCCTTTAAAAAAAAAAAAGTTTCTAACTTTAAAAAAAGATTAGTGAGTAATATAGTCCTGAGTAGATTATTATTATAAGTGTGGTAAATCATGAGGAGGAATCATGTCTGTAGAAGGGAACATAACCTGGATTTTTGGTGGTGAAAAGTGTCAATATGAGATAAATGAATTGAAAATGTTAGATTTTATTCATTAATATATTTCCATAAGAAAATTTTCCCTCATTCAATTTTCAGGGACATTTATTTCTATTACCTATCAATCTATTTATCTATATTTCATCATCATCTATCTATGTGGGAATTTATGCATCCTTATTTACAATGGAAACTTTGACAGTGTTTCGAACTAATAGAACTTACTATACAGAGAGGAAAAAGTCGGTGCATAGCTTAGATGTTATTTGTTGTTGCTTTATTTTTCTAATTTTCCAGCTTATACCCTGAAAATAACAGAAAATAAAATATGTATTGCTTAGCAATTCTGTGCCAGATGCAGTGTTAGTGATGGAAATAAATAAATGAAATCTCATTTAATTCTTACAGCCACCATTTTAAGGAAATACTGTCATCCCCACTTTATAGATGTGGAAACTGAGAAACAAAGAAGTAAAAATACCTGTCCATGGTCATATAGCTAGCGAAGTGTTGAATCTCAATCTGAACACAGATCTGTTTGACTAATTCATGATTTCTCAACCTTGGTGCTATTGATGTTTTAGACTGGATAATTCTTTTTCAGGCTTTTCTATGCATTGTAGCATGTTTAGCAGCATCACTGGCCGGTACCCACTTGATGCCAGTTGCACTCTCAAGTCATAACAATAAAAAATATTTTCAGACATTGTTCAAATGTCCTCTGGGGGGCACAAATTGGGCCTGAATGAGAACCACTGTTGTAGATCAGCTATTTTATCTATTAACTTTCCATTAGCTAACCTAGGCTTTCATAATTTACCACTTCCATATGTTCAGTCAGCTTCTTGAAGCACACACAAAATACACACACAGGCACACATATATACAGACCACTCATCTCCCCTCCCCATACACAGACATACCTATATACTCTCTAATGAAGTTAGAATTGATTCATTTTCAGCATGGAATTTTTTTTTTAGTTTTGTAATCATTGTCTTGGAGTTGAAGTATTAAACAAGAAGGTCCAAAGAAAATTCTGGCCAAAGAGCTGATTGTCACCATCTCCAATTGCATAGGAAGGAACCTATATTTGTGATCAAATTTGTAATGATCATTTCCTTGTTTTTAGAATCTTGTGAATTAGTCAAGCAACTTTACTCTCTGTTACTCTCTCACTGTGTTCTCTCCTCACCCTCCTATCTTTTTCTTTATTTCTCCTTCTCTCTTCCCCTACTCTCTCTGTCTCACTGGCTGTGTCTCTAACAGACTCTCTTCCTCTTCTTCCTTTTCCGTCCACCCTTTTTCCTCTACCTACCTCCTCCATTCTTCATTTTCTTCTCCTGACTTCTCTTTCCCCCCTTAGTCCAAGTCCTGAATAACACTAAAATAAAGATTTCAGGATGCCTCTCTCTTTCTCTTTCTCCCCACCCTCTCCTTCTTGGTTTTGCCCTTGTATCTCCCTGCCAGTGCAGCTGTCCCATACAGCTTTTGATGCTACTTTGTTATTTTTGGCACCAACTCACAGGCTCCACTGGGCTGAAATTGGAACTCTTCCTCTCATCTCCTTTCTTTTTTCCTACAATATGGTTATCCTGAAGACTCCTCAGCTGCCTCTCAGCATTATAGTGGGTGACAGGAATAGGGAATCGATTCTCCGAAGCCAGAGCTTGTTACAAGCATGAACATCTTTCTTGTTGACGACACTTTTTCCCCAAATACATGCAGGGGTAGTTTGAAATACATTTCAGGACCCCACACTTTTCCTCAACAAACTGTGGTATCTGAGAGTGTTTTTCAAGAAAGTATTTATCTTTGAATATCAGACTGAGCTAAAATAATCCCGATTTTATTGTGAAATCACAGACTTGAAGCAACCTATTTTGCATATTCCATGTGGTGTGCCAAATACTACTACACATTAGAATCAAGCTGAATAAGAAGATAACAAAAACCTGAAATAAAGCATTTAATCTGACTAATTCAATAGTTCATTAAACCTACCTCTTCCTCTTAAAAACTCATTTCCTAGTCAGGACCAAATAAAAAACATATTGACTGAACTTTGGACAAATTCTTTGACAAGAAAGAATTGACTCTGATCTTAGAGTCAATAAATCAAAGGACATAGATTTATTTTGGTCTGTAACGTCTTGACTCAAAATTGGTTTAGATGATTTGGAAAATAGAAATGTTAAAATTATATACTGCTCCAGCTCTACATTATAGTAAGAAGTTCCCAAGGAGAAAAATCTAATGGTAAGCATATCATGATTTTCTTGCATAAACATGAGGACTTAGGAACCCAAAGCTTCTCTTTAGAACACTACTTGTACAAAAGATCTTTATCTGGTACATTTTTATTTGGTGTTATTCTCTGCAGAAAAGCATGGGCTACACTTAGTCCCTTTTGCTTATCCCACTATGCAACCACCTGCAGACTGATTATTTCTTTTTAAAGCAGGAATAAAATTTCCACTTCCCTCCCTCCTCTAAGCAGTCACAGCATAAAAAAGCTCATACAATGATGTTTTGTGAAAATAGAGCACATTAACAACAGCAACAACAACTTAGATTTATATAGTGCCTTATCACACATACAGCAAAGCAACTCCAGGCATTTTCGAAAATGGAAAGTCTTTCCTTTTAAGCTTCCAAAAATATTTATTAAACAACAACAATGACAAATTTGACAAGGTGAATCAATGAGAGAAAAATGTGTTCTTCTTTCTCTAAATTTAGGTAAGGCAGATTTCAAATCAAATTGTCTATTTCAGTGGTTTGTAAACAAAAAACACTCATATTCAGGAGCCTAATAAGAAAATCAACTTTATTAGAAAGAATTCTGCCCATATTTAATATACTGCTTTCCTTAGTCTAAGTACTTTGTTCAGCATAGCATTTCTTTAGCAAAAAAATGAAGAATCTTAATGTATCATTATGTTGCATATGATATTGTTTTCTGGATCAACATTAAGGTGGGATGCTGGTTTTTAAAATTTCTATGTGACCAATAATTAAACCAGTTGATGAGTCTTTAGACAATCTTTTTTAATTAGAGAAGTTATGAACTTACCAAAAAATCACGCATAATTTTCAGAATTCCCATACGTGACCCCACCACCAACACCTTGCATTGTTGTGGAACACATGTTACAAATTATGAAAGAACTTCATCAAAATATAATTACTAATTATCGTCCAAAGCTTATATTTGGTGTATTTTTCCACAAACTACCCTACTATTAACACCATGCAGCAGTTTTCTACATATGTAAGAGTTCAAGAAACAATGCTCTCATATTTGTGCTGTTAACCACAGTCCATCATCCACCACATGGTTGACTATGTTTATACAGTCACATGCCTTGCACACTCCATCCAAAGTGTATACTCAGTGGCCTCAATTTCATCACAGAGTTGTGCTGTCATGACCTCAGTCAATTTTATAACATTTTCCTTACTCCAACTGAAAAATCCCTTACCTCCCATTATTGACCCTTAGCATTTTATATAGTACCTTCTTTGCCATCGATGCAAGAATATTACAATACTGTTGTTAACTAAAGTCCATAAGTTACATTAAGAGTATTTTCCCATGTATCTCCATATTTGTAACACCTTGTAATAGTGATATACATTTGTTCTAGTTCATAGAACATTTTTTATTTGAACTAGTAACCATAATCATCATCCACCAAGAGTTCACTATGTTGTACAGCCCCTTTAGTTACAGAACAATCTTTAGTTAAAGAATAATTGAATAATGTCTTTCAATTGACATATAAGTCCCTAAACTTTTCCTTTCAGCCTCAATCACATTTATAAATCAGCAATGTTAGTAATACTCACTATAAGGTGTTACCATGAACTCTATCCATTTCCACACATTTACAATAAACCTAATTAAAAATTCTACATACATTAAGTATCTTAAATAGTAGTAACCTATACACTGGATTTTAACTCCATGCACTTACTCAGCATATTTATTTCATATTAGTGAGACCAAACAATATTTGTCCTTTTGTGTCTGGCTTATTTCACTCAACATAATGTCCTCAAGTTTTATCCATGTTGTCATATGATTCCCAATCCCATTTCTTTTTATAGCAGAATAGTATTTCATCATATGTATATACCCTATTTTGTTTATCCAGTCATCGGAAGATAGACATTTGGGAGGTTTCCATCTTTTGGCAAATGTGAA
Source organism: Cabassous unicinctus (assembly GCA_029593785.1). Classification (NCBI taxonomy): domain Eukaryota; kingdom Metazoa; phylum Chordata; class Mammalia; order Cingulata; family Chlamyphoridae; genus Cabassous; species Cabassous unicinctus. The sequence goes on along the minus strand of JAQZBX010006310.1, from coordinate 25,273 downwards.
TAATGCTGCTAGAAATAATGGTGTGCAAAAGTCAGTTCATATCCCTGTTTTCAGTTCTTCTGAATATGTATACCTAGTAGAGAGATTGCCAGATCATATGGCAGTTCTATGTTTAGCTTCCTGAGTAATTGTCAAACTGTTTCCTATGGAGGCTGAACCATTCTACATTCTCACTAACAGTGAAGGAGTTTTCCTATTTCTCCACGTCCTCTTCAGGACTTGTAGATTTCTGTATTTTTTTAAGTAATCGCCATTCTATAAGGTATGAAATGACAATTCATTGTAGTTTTGATTTGGATTCCCCTAATAGCTAGTGATATTAAACAGCTTTTCATGTGCTTTTTGGCCATTTGTCTTTCCTTTTTGTAGAAATGTCTGTTTAAGTCTTTCACCTATTTTTAAATTGGACTGCTTGCCCTTTTATCATTGAGTTGTATGATCTCTTTATATAACATGGAAATCAAACCCTTATCAGATATGTGGTTTCCAAATATTTTCTCCCATTGAATAGGCTGCCTTTTCACCTTCTTGACAAAGACCTTTGGATCACAAAAGTGTTTAATTTTGAGAAGGCACCAATTATCCATTTTTTAAATTCATTTCTTGTGCTTTGGATATAAAGTTTAAGATCTTACAATGATCTTGAAGTTGCTTCCTTACATTTTCATCTAGAAGTTTTATGGTTCTAGCTTTCATATTTAGGACTTTGGTCCATTTTGAGTTAATTTTATTATGATGTGTGTGATAGGGGTCCTCTTTATTTCTTTTGGATATGGCTATCCAATCTCCCAGCGCCATTGTTGAATAGACTGTTCTGGCCCAGCTGGGTTGGTTTTAAGAGCCTTGTCAAAGATCACTTGACCATGGATGTGAGGGTCTATTCCTGAACAATCAATTCAGTTCCATTTTTCCATATGTCTATCTTTATGCCAGTACCATGTTGTTATTACTATATTACTAGGTAATATGATTTAAAGTTAGGAAGAGAGAGTCCTCCAACTTTGTTCTTTTTTTAAAGACTTGTTTGGCTATTCAGGGCCCCTTACCCTTCCAAATAAATTTGATAACAGGCTTTTGCATTTCTTCAAAAAAGACTATTTGAATTTTTATCAGGATTGCATTGAATCTATAAATTAATTTCAGTAGAATTGATATCTTAATGATAGTTAGTTTTCCCATTGTCCTTCCATTTATTAAAGTCATTTAGCAATATATTGCAGTTTTGTGAATATTGGACCTTTATGTTCTTGTTTAGGTTTATTCCTAAACATTTGATTCTTGAAGTCGCTATTGAAAGTGGAAATTTTTTTCTCCTGACTTCCTTGTCAGATTTCTCACTATTACTGTATAGAAACACTACTGAATTTTGCATATTGATCTTTTATCACACCACTCTGATGAACTCATTTATTACCTGTAGTACCTTTGCTGTAGATTTTTCTAGACTTTCTAGGTATCAGATGACATCATCTGAGATAGCAAAAGTTTTACTTCTTCCTTTCCAATTGGATGGCTTTTATTCCTTTTTCTTGCCTAATTGCTATAGATAGAACCTCTTGAACTGTATTGAACAACATTGTTGACAGTGGGCATCCTTGTCTTGTTCCTGATCTCAACAGGAAAGATTTCACTCTCATCATTGAGTACAGTGTTACTTGTGGGGTTTTCAGATATTCCCTTTAACATGTTGAGAATGTTTACTTTCTATTCTTACCTTTCAGAAAGATTTTATCAAAAAAAAAGGATGCTCTATCTTGTTAAATGACTTTCTTGCATCAATCAAGATGATCATGTAATTTTTCTTCTTTGACTTATTAATGTGGTATTGATTGATTTTCTTGTGTTGAACCACCCTTAGATGCCTAGGATAAAACCCACTTGATCATGCTGAATAAATCTTTAATGGGCTGTTAGATTTGATTAGCAAGCATTTTCTTGAGGATTTTTGCATCTATATTTATTAGGGAAATGGGTCTGAAATTCTCTTCTTTCATAATATCTTTATGTGGCTTTGGTATTAGGGTGATGTTGGCTTCATAGAAGGAATTTGGTAGAGTCTCCTCCTGTTCAATTTTTTTTAAACAGTTTGAGCAAGATTGGTATTAAATCTTCTTTGAATGACTGGTAGAATTCACTGTGAAGCCATCTGGTCCTGAGCTTTTCATGTTGGGGAGGTTTTTGATGACTCAATTTTCTTTGTGAATTGTTTGTTGAGGTCTTCTTCTTTTTTTTAAAAAGGAAACTAGAAAATTTCTTCCATTTTGTTTTTGTATTTCTAAGAATTAGTCCATTACATCTATGTTGTCTGTTTGTTGGCATACAGTTGTTCATAGTATCCTCATGATAACTTTTATTTCTGTGGTGTATTAGTCAGCCAAAGGGGTGCTAATGTGAAATACCAGAAATGGGTTGGTCTTTATAAAGGGTATTTATTTGGGATAGAAGTCCATAGTTACCAGGCCATAAAGCAGAAGTTTCTTCCCTCACCAAAGTCCATTGCCACGTGTTGGAACAAGACAGCTGCCGACGTTTGCCAGCGTTCAGGCTTCTTGGGTTCCTCTCTTCCTGGGGCTTTGTTTCTCTCTGAGCTTAGCTTCTTTGTTTCCACCACAAGTCAGTTGTAGACTATCAGGAGAACGGCTCGCTTCTCTTCTCCTGGAGCCTTCTCTCCAACATCAAAACTCCAACATCAAAATTGCTTCTCAAAAACTGCTCCTTCTGTCCTTTGCCTTGATTTTTATATTCGATTCCCCTACCCACCAAGGGGTGGGGCTCAACACCCTACTGATGTAGCCCATGGTTAAGCATTCAGTCTCTACTAAGGCCCAGTAGCAAGCCAAAAGCTGCTTCTCAAAAGGGGAGTAATTATCTGCAGAGGATGGCAAGCCTTTGCTCCAAAATCCTAAGGGTCTGCATTGTGATTCCCCTATAAGGGCCTGCCAAAGGATCCAGACAGCATCTCTATTTCCCACTGAAACATCCAGCACCATTGGATCTGCTGGATCATATGGTCCAAGTGGTAGTGCAGCCTGGACCTGTCACAGGGCTTCCTCTTATTCCAGTCTCCAATCAAAATTAGCAGCCTTTCTGGTCACTTGGTAAATGGGCCAGAGTAGCACACCCAAATGAGGAATGTGTTGTCTCCAAAATCCAAAGAGGGCAACTAAGCGTTGTGCCTCTTTTTTGGTCATAGGAGGGGCCAGGTGCAACAGCTTATCCTTTACATTAGAAGGGATATTTTGACAGACCCCACACCACTGGACACCTAGAAATTTCACTGAGGTGGAAGGACCCTGTATTTTTGTTGGATTTATCTCCGATCCTCTCTCACGCAAATGCCTTACCAATAAATCTAGAGTCTTTGCTACTTCTTGTTCAGTAGGTCCTATCAATATGATATCATCAATATAATGGACCAGTGTGATGTCTCATGGGAGGGAGAGACGATCAAGGTCTCTGCAGACAATATTATGACATAGGGCTAGAGAATTGATATACCCCTGAGGCAGGACAGTGAAGGCATACTGCTGGACTTGCCAGCTGAAAGCAAACTGTTTCTGGTGGTTCTTGCTAATGGCAATTGAAAAAAGGCATTTGCCAGATCAACAGCTCCATACCCAGGTACCAGGGGAAGTGTTGGTTTGCTCAAGCAATGATACCACATCTGGGACAGCAGCTGCAATTGGAGTCACCACCTGGTTAAGTTTACAATAATCTACTGTCATTCTCCAAGACCCATCTGTTTTCTGCACAGGCCAAGTCAGAGAGTTGAATGGGGATGTGGTGGAAATCACCACCCCTGCATCCTTCAAATCCTGATGGTGGCACTAATCTCTGCAATACTTCCAGGAATCTGGTATTGCCTTTGATTTACTATTTTGCTAGGCAGGGGCAGCTCTAGAGGCTTCCACTTGGCCTTTCCAACCATAAGAGCCCTCACTCCACAAGTCAGGGATCAATGTGGGGATTCTGCCAGTTACTGAGTATGTCTATTCCAATTATGCATTCTGGAACTGGGGAAATAACCACAGAATGGATCTGGGGACCCACTGGACCCACTGTGAGATGGACCTGAGCTAAAACTCCATCAATCACCTGACCTCTATAAGTCTGTACTCTAACTGGTGGACCACAGTGATATTTTGGGTCTCCTGGAAATAATGTCATTTCTGAGCCAGTGTCTAATAATCCCCAAAAGGTCTGACCATTTCCTTTTCCCCAATGCACAGTTACTCTGGAAAAAGGCCATAGGTCTCCCTGGGTAAAGGTGGGAGGAAGATTAACAGTATAAATTTTTGGCAGTCTAATAGGATCCTTCCCCAAGGGGACCTGGCCTTCTCCTCATTCAAGGGACTCTGAGTCTGTAAACTGTCTCAAGTCTGGGAATTGATTCAGGGGCAGTGATTCTCTGCATCTGTAATTTGAGTTAGGATTTTGTTCACTTGATCTAGAACTCTTCTGCTTATACAGATACAGAAGAAATTTAGTAGACTGCCCATGTATTTCACTTCTAGGTACCCCATGATCTATTAGCCAATGCCATAACTCCATGCAACTCAGACTATTCTGTGTGCTCTTTTGAATCTGTCTTTCATTGCGGTAGCCACATCCACCTTGCCTTTGGTGATTAACTGCTGATACTTGACTTTTACCGGACCGAGATCCAATCATCTTCATAATGTTTAAGGATTCCAATTCCATTACAGCCCCCCTCCCCCTGACAGTAATATCTGGACTGCAGAGAAGAGCAACCACAAAGCTCTTCAGAGAAGATGGAGTAAGTCTTACAAATTTATTCCTGGCAGTCCTGGTTAAAGGTGTGTCCTCTGGAAATTCCTGGGATCAGTGGGCAGGTCTCAAATGGTAAATCCATTCTAGCATTCCATTCTCTCTAAGCCTTTGAATCCCCTTGTCTACTGTATACCAGGGCAAATCGGGCATCTCAACATCAGACTGCTAGGCCATCGTTTGGCCCATTATTCAGTCAGCCACCCAAACAAATTGTTAGAGCCCTTTCTAACACCTCGAGCTACAGCGGTGAATCCAGAATTTCTGCTTAGTGGGCCCATATCAATAAATTCAGCCTGATCCAACTTTATATTCCTTCCACCTTTTCCCATACCCCTAGTATCCATTCCCACACATATTCCCCTGATTTCTGTCTATATAAGTTGGAAAACTCATGCAGTTCTTTCAGAGTATAGCATACTTCCTCATGGGTCACTCTTTGTATTTCACCTTTGGGGGCTTGTTGTGATTTTAGTCTAGTAATGGGTCTCGAAGACAAAAAGGGTGGGGGTGTTGGTAAGGAGAAGGATTAGAGATGTTTTATAGGCTACTGACCTCAGGGCATTCCTTTGCATTTTCTTCTGGTGAGACAGGATTAATCTCTTCAGGCAGGGGTTGGAAGGCAAATTCCTCAGGGCAGACTGGAAGTTGGGCAGTGCATGCTGGAGTTTGGCTGGTACCTGCCTCAGGGCTGGGAGGAGGTCCAGACTCCCTGGGGCAGGCCAGAGACTGGGCAGTGCAGGCTTCCATTTGGCTGGTACCCACCTCAGGGCTGGAAGGAAGTCTGGACTCCCTGGGGCAGGCTGGAGGTTGGATGATACAAGGTTGACAAGGTGTGGTCTCCACAGGGCAGGCCATCGCAGGTTTATCTGGTAAAGTCTCAGCAGAATTTAGGGTTCCAATGTCCCCACCAATATTATCATCATCCCATATGTCTCCGTCCCAATCCTCAGGGTTCCACTCCTTTCCAATCAATGCTTTCACTTTAATTGCAGAAACCCTGCGAGGTTGAGATTTTAGTTTCCTCTGTAATTCTGCTACTCATACAATGAGAGACTGGGTTTGATTCTCAGATATCTCAAGTCCGTGGCTACAGGAGACAAAATTTTCTTTCAAGGCACATGTAGAAACTTTCATATCATTCATGTGGCATTTAAATTTCAAATTTGAAGACTTTAGCTCATCTCTTTCTTTTGTAACTGTTTCCAGAGTATCTAGGAGGAGCCAGCCAACATCATTATACTTTTTGACTCCACAAAATTCTGTTAAGGTGTTGAAAACACTCTCACCCAGATCCTTGCTTCTTATAAGCATGGAAGTAGGGGAATCCAATGATGCTATTTTGCATATCTTTATTGCCAGCTCACGCCATGGACTGTTACCAACCTCTTCATTATTGGAAAGGGAGTCATTAGTACCCCTGAGTCCAATTAGAGTAGAGAGTCAATTTCAAAACTCCCAGAACCACCTCAGACATCCCATGTTTAAGACTCTGCTCCTCAAGAACCACTCCTGATACCGAGCTGTTTTATGGGACATCCTTGAAAGATAGCAGTGAGGGCAAATCTTCCCAGTGGGCAGAGCTTCGAGCAGTGCATCTAGTTGTTCATTTTGCTTGGAAGAAGAAATGGCCAGGCGTGTGTTTGTACACTGATTCATGGGCTGTTGCCAATGGTTTGGCTGGATGGTCAGGGACTTGGAAGGAACATGATTGGAAAATTGGCGACAAGGAGGTTTGGGGAAGAGATATGTGGATAGACCTTTCTGAGTGGGCAAAAAACATGAACATATTTGTGTCCCATGTGAATGCTCACCAGAGGGTAACTTCAGCAGAGGAAGAGTTTAATAATCAAGTGGATAAGATGACCTGCTCTGTGGCTAATGCTTAGCCTCTTTCCCCAGCCACTCCTGTCATTGCCCAATGGGCTCATGAACAAAGTGGCCATGGAGGTAGGGATGGAGGTTATGCATGGGCTCAGCAACATGGACTTCCCCTCACCAAGGCTGACTTGGCTACAATCACTGCTGAATGCCCAATCTGCCAGCAGCAGAGACCCACACTCAGCCCCCAATATGGTACCATTCCTTGAAGTGACCAGCCTGCTACCTGGTGGCAGGTTGACTACATTGGGCCACTTCCACCATGGAAGGGGCAGTGATTTGTATTAACTGGAATAGACACATACTCTGGTTATAGGTTTGCATTTCTGGCATGCACTGCTTCTTCCAAAACTACCATCTGTGGACTTACCAAATGTTTTATCTACTGCCATGGCATTCCACACAGCATTGCTTCTGATCAAAGAACCCATTTCACAGCAAATGATGTGTGGGAATGGGCACATGCCCATGGAATTCACTGGTCTTACCATGTTGCCCATCACCCTGAAGCAGCTGGATTAATAGAACGGTGAAATGGACTTTTGAAGACTCAATTATGGCGCCAGCTAGGTGGCAATACCTTGCAGGGCTGGTGCAATGTTCTCCAGGAGGCTGTGTATGCTCTGAATCAGCATCCTCTCTATGTTGCTGTTTCTCCCATAACCAGGATTCATGGGTCCAGGAATCAAGGGGTGGAAATGGGAGTGGCACCACTCACTATTACTCCTAGTGACCCACTAGGAAAATTTTTGCTTCCTGTCCCTGCAACCTTCAGCTCTGCTGTTCTATAGGTTTTAGTCCCAAAAGGAGGCGTGCTGCCACCAGGGAACAAAACAATGATTCTATTGAACTGGAAGTTAAGACTGCCACCTGGCCACTTTGGGCTCCTCTTACCTGTGAAGCAACAGGCAAAGAAGGGAATTACTGTACTGGCTGTGGTGATTGATCCTGACTATCAAGGGGAAATAGGACTACATCTACATAATGGAGGTAAAGAAGAGTTTGCCTGGAATACAGGAGATCCTCTAGGGTGTCTCCTAGTCCTGCCATGCCCTGTGATTAAAGTCAATGGAAAATTGCAACAAACCAATTCAAGCAGGACTAACAATGGCCCAGAATCTTTGGGAATGAAAGTTTGGGTCACCCCACCAGGCAAAGAACCATGGCCAGCTGAAGTGCTTGCTGAAGGTAACGGAAACATGGAATGGGTAGTGGAAGAAGATAGTGATAAATATGAACTTTGACCACGTGACCAGTTACAGAAACGAGGACTGCAATAGTCATGAACCCTTCTTCCTTGTTTTGTTATGAGTATGATTGTATATGTACACAAAACGAATTTCTTGTTGTCTTTCCCAACCTTTTCCCCTATCATATGAAAAATTCTATTAATTCTACATCATAATATTTAAGGATGTCAAGTATAAGAGTGAATATTACCCAAGGACTTGCACCCTATTCTGTGGGGAACTAATGCACTTCTGGTTGTACACAGGGGAGTTGAACAATGTTAGGCAGAAATATGCTTGTCTGTTATTGTTTTTACTTAGAGACTAGGTATGGTTTAGGGCGATGTGTATGACTGCTGAGTTGACAAGGGGTGGACTGTGATGGTTAGGCTAATGTGTCAACTCGGCCAGGTAATTATGTCCAGGTGTTTGTTCCAGCAAGCACTGGGCTAATTGTAATACAAGAGCATTTATGGACTTCGATCACCAGTGAGTTTACTGCATGGATGGCTGATTACCTCTGTTTCATTCAGGGAGATTGCATCATCAATGGATGATGCTTTTATCCAATCAGTTGAATGACTTAAAAGGGGAAGTGATTTCAACATTCAGAGAGAATTTCCCAGCTCGTCGTTGGACAGCCAACTTCTCTGAGAAACTCATCAAGGACCTTTTATCAGACTTTCATCAGAGCCCCTGATTTGAAGCCTGCCTGTGGAACCTGGACTTGTTTATCCCCATGGTCATGAGAGAGATTCTTTTAAAATCTCATATTATTGACAGATATTTCCTATTGATTCTGTTTCCTGAGAGAACCCTGACTAATACATGTGGGGTTAGTAGTAATGTGCCCCCTCCCATTCCTGATTTTATTTATTTGAATCTTCTCTCAATTTTTCTTTGTCAGTCTAGTTAAGGGTTTATTAATTTTGTTGATCTTCTAGAGGCTAATTTTTTGTTTTCTTAATTGTCATTATTGTTTTTTGTTCTGAATTTCATTTATTTCTTCTCTGATCTTTGTTGTTTCTTTCCTTCTGTTTGCTTTGGGAATCATTTGCTGTTCTTTTTCTGGTTCCTACAGATGTGTACTGATGTCTTTGATTTTAGCTCTTTCTTCTTTATTAATGTAAGCACTGAGGGCTATAAATTTCCCTCTCAGCACTGCATTTGCTGCATCCCATAGGTTTTGATATGTTGTGTTCTTGTTTTCATTCATTTTGAAATATTTAGTGATTTCTCTTGCAATTTCTTATTTGACCCACTGACTCTTGAAGAGTGTTGTTTAGTCTCCTTATATTTGTGAATTTTCCCTTTTACTGCACATTATTCATTTCCAGCTTTATGCCAATATGATCAGAGAAAGTGCTTTGTATAATTTTGATCTTTTAAAATTTGTTGAAATCTCTTTTGTGACCCACCATATAGTTTATCTTGGAGAAAGATCCTTGAACACTTGAGAAGAATATATAGCTGCCGTTATGGAGTGCAATGCTCAATACATGTCTGTTAGGTCTAGTTCATTTATCATATTATTAAAGCTCTCGGTTTCTTTTTTGATCCTTTGTCCAGATGTTTTATCAATGATTTGAGTGGTGTATTGAAGCCTCCAAGTATTATTGTAGAGACATCTATTCCTCCCTTCAGTTTTGTCAGTATTTTTGGGCACCGAAAAATGTAGTAGATAATTATTATTATTTCAGCCCGATGGATTTCTCATTTTATTAATATAAAATGACCTTCTTTGAACAGCTTTGCTTTTTTTTACATCTTTCCTTTTAAAATATATTTTATCCAATTTAATTATAGCCACTCCAGCTTTTAAAAATTTTTATTATTGCATGTGTAGAATCTATTTTTTCCAGGCTTTCACTTTCAACCTATTTGTATTCTTGGGTCTAAAGTGACTCTTTTGTAGACAGCATAGAGAGGGCTTAAAGTTTGTTATCCATTCCACCAGTCTGTATCTTTTGATTGGGGAGTTTAGTCCATTAATATTCAATGTTATTACTGTAAAGGCAGTTCTTACTTCACCCATTTTGTCCTTTGGGTTTTATCTGTCATATCTTATTTTCACCATTCTTTTTATATTTTTAGTTACTTTTACTGATAATCTTTATTTTTATACTCTCTCCTGTGTTTTCTTTTCAGGCTGCAATATTTCCATTAGTATTTCCTGCAAGGTCAATCTCTTGGTGACAACCTCTCTCAGTTTCTGTTATCTGGGAATACTTTAAATTCACTCTCATTTTTTAAAGACAATCTTGATGGATATAAGATTTTTGGCTGGCAGTTTTTCTCTTTCATTACCTTAAATATATCATACCACTGCCTTCTTGCCTCCATAGTTACTGATGAAAAATCTGCACTTAATCTTTTTGAGCATCCATTGCATGTGATGAATTGCTTTTCTCCTGCTGCTTTCAGAATTCTCTCTTTGTCTTTAGCATTTGACATTGTGATTGTGATTAGTATGTGCCTTGGAGTAGGTCTACTTGTAGTTATTCAGATTGGAGTACATTTTGATCCTTGGACAGGGATATCTATGCCTTTCAAAAGAATTGGTAAATTCTCTACCATTATTTCCTCAAATATTCATTTTGCCTCTTTTCCCTTCTCTTCTCCATGTGGGACACCAATGATGCATATGTCCGTACACTTCTTGCTGTCATTCAGTTCCTTGAGACCCTGTTCTTTTTTTTCATTATTATCTTTATCTGTTCTTTTGTGCATTTATTTTCATAGGCCCTGTCTTCAATCTCACTGATACTTTCTTCTGCTTCTTCAAATCCGTTTACATGCCACTAGTGGTGTTTTTTTTTAAATTTCATTTATTGTGCCTTTCATTCCCATAAGACCTGTTATTTTTCTTTGTATGTTTTTGAATTCTTCTTTGTGTTCACCCACTGACTTCTTAATATACAAATTTCTTTAGCCATCTCATTAATTTATTAAGGAGATTTGTTTGAACATCTCTGATTAGTTGTTTCAACTCCTTTATGTCATCTGGACCTTTAGTTTGTTCTTTTAACTGGGCCATAACTTCCTGTTTCTTAGTATGACTTGTAATCTTTTGCTGGTGTCTTGGCATCTGATTTTCTTGGTGTATTTATTCTAGGTTCAGTTTCTCTCTTTAGTCTATAGTGTTCTTATTGATTGGCTTTGTGCAATAGCCCCTCTTTGATACTTGGTTCAATTTATTTTGGAACTGGATACTACCTTGCATTTAGCAAATCTGATATTTTTTTCAGCCCTTATTCATCTGTTTCTTTCTTTCTCCCTTGCCAGGGGCAGATTAGGAGCTAAGAATGTTGTTGTTACTCTAAGTTGTGCAGGCTGAAGCTGCCCATGTTACCCCAGGAACTGATGAAGCTTCTCCCACCTTTCTCTCTTGCCTGGTGTATGGATGGAGCTGCCAGTGTGGGCAGTAAACTATGTTATATGGACCAAAACTGACTGCATTTACCTGGAAAGACTAATAAAACTTGGCCAAACTTCCTTCCATAAAAGGGGCAGGGATAGAGGTGCACGTGTGGGCAGGAATCTAAGCTATGTTGGCCAAAACTGACCACAGTTGCCCAGAGAAACTGACCAAACACTGTCTCTCTGTCCTCCCCTGCCAGGGGTGGGATGTAGCTGCAGGTGTGTGCAGTAAGCTAATATGTGTGGGCTGAAAGCAACTTCAGTTGCCCAGAGAGATTGATACAGCTCTGATTACCTTCTGTTCTTGTTAGGGGTGAGGATGGAACTGCAGGCATGGATAATAGTATATGTGGTGTGGCCAAAACTGACTACAGCTGCTTGGAGAGTCTGACAAAGGACTGTCCACTCTTTTCCCCAGCTTGGATGGGGATGGAGCCACAGGGGTGAGCAGAAATCTAATACGTGTGCACCAAAAGTGACTGAGGTTGCCTGGAGAATCTGTGGAAGCACCACCCCCTCTCCTCCCCCACCAGGGGCAGGATTGGAGCCACAGGTGTATGCAACAATCTAGTCTGTGCAGGCCAAAAGTGACTGCAATTGCATGAAGAGACTGGTGCAGCTCTGCCTAACTTTTTTACCTGTCGGGTGGGGATAGAGCCAAAGATGTGTATAATAGTCTAAGCAGCATGGGCTGAAACTGACTGCAGTTGCTTGGAGAGACTGATGAAGCACTACCCCCATCTTTCCCTGCCAGAGGTGGGGATGAAGCTGCAGGTGTGCACAACAATCTAGTCTGTGCAGGCTGAAAACAACTGCAGCTGCCTGGAGAGGCTGATGCAGCTCTGCCCCCATTCCTTCCCTGTTCGGAGCAGGGATGGAGCTGAAAGTGTGGGTAATAGTCTAAGTAGTGTGGGCAGAAACTGAGTGCAATTGCACAGAGAGACTTATGCAGCTCTGCCCATCTTCCTCCCTGCTGGGGATGTGGCTGGAACCCAGGCTGGGGCAGCAATCTGACCTGGTAGAACGAAGCCAGTCCCTACCATCCAGGAATGCACTGTGATTTTCAATCAGCCATACTTCTCCTTCTGCCGGGGGTGAAGCCAAAATGGAGGCTACTGGCCTCTTTCTCACTTGGACAGCTTCAAACTTTACTGTATTTAGGATTGGACTTTAGCCTGCCAAATTTACTGATCACTACCCAAAGTCAGTGCCCAGCCATCTTTTCCTCATACCAAGGAGCAGTTTCTGATGTGCCCTACCTCACAAGCAGGGGATGGGCACTGGCCTCCATATATGGCCAGCCTCCTCCTTCTGTTCTTTCACTGATGGTGCAGAGTGCTCTTCTGGTCTTCTGCACCCCCCAAACAGGTGATCTACATAGCATCTGACTGATTATTAACTTCACTGTAGGAAGAGCTGGCTCTTGGAACTCTCTACTCTGCCACCATCTTGCCTATCCTTCCTTTATGCATCTTTTTAAAAAGTTGTTATTTGTGATGGTACCTAGCTGCTGTTGCTATGGTTGGCAAAATGGACTTTGAAGGCTTTGAATGACCAAGTATGTAGTCTGTATTAACATTTGTCTCAATTTATAATGCTTAGAAGTGTAATGGTTTCTATAATAGAAATGTAACAATATTATGATATTTATTACCTTTTATTTATTTGTTTCTAGCATTGATAAATGTGGTGTCATAGATTAGATTTTACCATCAATATTCAAAGTTACCTTTACATATATGATCAGAGGATTATTAGGGCATTTCTGCTTACAGTAAAGAGCATGGCCTTTAGAGTCAGACACATCTGACTTAGCTATTTATGAATTGTTTAACTTTGAAAATTAACTGTCAAGCTTTAACTTTTCTAAAGTATAAGCAATAATATTTCAGGGGATGACTGAGATAGTATACATGGTGAATTTGATGATGTCTGAGACTGAACATAAAATGATGACCCAAGATCAACAACAAAAAATCAGCTATCTTGAAGCATTATCTTCAGAAAATCAAGTACTGAGATATAGAGAGAGCTCAGAATAGCCCAAGGAATATCCATTTCAAGTTGAGAAAATATTGAAAGTCCAATCCAAAATCTTTTTGCATGCAATAAAAGAATGTGGGATAAAAGCTGACAGCAGGAGCTAGAGCTGGTTTATTTCAGAGATCAAAGGAAGTAGGGCTGAATGAGGAAATATAAAAATAAGCCATATTTTCAGGAAACATTCCACACTTGAAAGAAAAGGAAGGAGAGAGACATTCAATTCCAGAAGTCAAATAGAACAAAGACTATGTATAGAGAAGTTAAATCAGAAATAACTAAAATACACAAATCACTTATGCAAAAATATTTCTGATTTCCTGGAGTATGGCCATGGCTATTATTTGTAGCAAAAAGCCAGACAAAGGGAAAACTCTGCTTATTCAAAAATGATTAATCCAAAAGTATTGAGCACTAGATCTATACAACAAAAAGCATCAATGCTTGTGAAAAAGCACTACAAAACAAATGAAAAACCAGAAAGATGTTGCCATAAAGTTGATGCAATTTTGACCAAATCTTTTTTCAAGAATTAAAAAAACCTGAATAATTCAAATGCCTTTATTAAACAGGAATACAAATTAGAGATAAAAGATCTCTTAAAGATAAGTTATGAAAATGAAGCAATAGCTACTAAGCATAAGGAAGAGGTAGAAAAAAATACCAAAAAAATCCAGAATTGATATTGGCCAAATGTAAAACAGAGCTGAAAAATATAGTGAAGCAAAATGAGAGCAATAATTAAAATGAAGATGAAATGAATGAATAAATAAAAAGATTAGAAAGTAAAATGAAAGCTGCACAATTTTTTAGCATCTTCCAAATTTGTTTTAGACTGGAGAGATCCAAAATGTCCATCTATATGGAACTGATCAAATACATTGTTACAATCATTCACTGAAATATTATGAAACGGGGGAAAAAAACATTTTGTGAAAGCTAATTACATACTTACATGAAACACTTTCTAAGGCTATAATGTTAAGTGAGATAAAAAGACTCAACCATCTGTATGCCGTACTGTTGTCTGTATAAGGTAATATGTGAGTGTGTGTGTTTGTGTATGTGTGCATGATGATTTTCTTTTATAAGGTTATATTATCTCTTCTAATACACAACAGACTTGTAGCACTGATCGCCTCAGAGTAGGGAAATTGATAGCTGGAAAACAAGGATGGAAAAAAGATAAAACTTTTATCTTTTAAAAATTTTGTGCTATGTACATATATTAACTATTAAAAATAGACTGTGGAAAATACAATGTAGAAAAATTTTTAGAAAACAAAACTTCAGGAATTTTTATAGGTATTTGAGCTTTGGTTAAAACACACTAAAAGTGAATTCCATGACAGCAGGGTCTCTGACCCACTCTTTATGCATATCTAACCACTTGCCCAATTAGTCACATTCATGGGAAGTCTTGCTGTTTATAATATGGTACTTAAATCAAGGCACTATCCTTTTAGTGGGCAGTACATTTTAAGTCTATTTTTAATTCTCATAATACCACCATATGATTTATAAATTGTTCCTAAATATAAGCATATTGACCTGGACTATGGAACCATTTCATGAACCTGAACATGGAAATATCTCTCATTCTTTTCACCACTTTATTTCATAAATTACATCTCATCACCTCTACTGCAGTATCGTCACTTTAATTATATTCCATCAAATAAAAAGCATGCTGAAGCCAATCTTAATCTAAATAGACTCTTTCAACTAATCACTCCCTTTTTGTGTTAAATTTAAATCTTTTTAAAGAAAGACCTACACTTGCTACCTATAATATTTATTTTTCTTTTGATATAAAATCAAATCCAATCTCCCTTCAGTTTTAATATTACTGCAGAAACTATTGATTCTAAAGAGTATCAAAGCTCCAAATTGCCAAAACTATTGAACTATTTTCATTATTTGATCTACCCTAACTTCTCTGCAACTTTTTAACATAGTTTATTTCTTTCTCCTTCTTGAAGCTGCTTTATTCTTCAGTTCTGTACACCACTTTTGATTCTCCATAAACTCTCTCAACTATTTGCTGGCTCCTTCTTTCTTCTTGTGCCTTAAATATTGATGGTCCCAATTTCCACATTTTCCTTCTCTTTTATAACTGTACATTCTCTCTGAGTGAACTTTTCTATTCCCATTGGTTTTACAAATATATGCCTGAAGATCACTCTCCTGACCTGTAGCCCTATTTGTTATCGTAGCTACTAGAGATTTCTACCTAGAATTTTCTCATAATAAAACTATACTTCTCTTCAATCTTGTTTTGCTCCTTATTCCACTACCATTCCAATTTGTTAACCATGTTCCAACTTTTCTACCTCCTGAATGTTGAATCTATATCTTACTCTCAAAGTCTCTTAGCCTTGCCTAAGTTTGGACTTTTTCTTCCTGTATCTGAAAAGAATGTGACCACATAGGAACTTGAATTTTTGGCTTTCAGGGAACTCTGAATTGACTTCACACTTCATGATTTCTATCTTTACCACAGTACCTTCTATTTTGTCAGCAGATATAAATTTCACAAGCACAAATTTATTCTGTCACTTCCTTTCACTAAATATTTTATCTTTTTATGTCTGTAGGATTAATTTCAAATGACTAAATGTACACATAAAATCTTTCATATGACCCCAAACTATCCTACCAGCCTTATTCCTTGATATTTCTTTTAATGACCCATAGTCTCACTGTAGTTTGAGATCTTTCTCAAATACACCACCTCTTTTCCAGACTTCATAGCTTTGTGGAAAATAGCATTTCTCTTAGAAATGTATTTCCACATCTTTTCTCACCAATGAAATATCACCCAAACTTCCAAACTGCTCATTTAAGAGAAGCTTTATGTTGCTCTCTAAGACTTCTCCAAGTATGTTATTACAATATATTTCATTGTACCAAATTTTATTAGAATGTTATATATTTATTAAAATTAGATCATTTATTACATTATAATATAATTTTTGATCCATGTATTTCCTTCCTATATTGTAATGTAAGCTCTTCCAAGGACACATACTATGTCTTAGTCATCTTATATTCCCAGTTCATAGTGTAATTCCTGGCACATAAAAACCTCCATTTATGTTTTTCAAGTATAAATAAATGATAATATTTTAATATTTGTAAAATGCTTTACAATATAGTTTTACATATATCTTCTCAATTGATTTAATAATTCTGTAAAACTTTAAATGTTATCTCCACTTTACAGAGGAGAATAGAAAAAAACTTTCTTTCTCCTCTGTAAAGTGGAAAAACAAATGTATAGAAAAAACAAATGTTACATTGCTTCGTATTTTTCATAACATCACTAGGTTATGAAAACTAAGACTCATACTTTTAAAATATCTAAAAGACAATGAATTAAATATTAAGATCAGAATGATGGAGATACTAAAACAAAAAGGAATTATCAGATATCAAATGAAAGAAAAAATAAAACACAGAGAGGTAAGAAGCTTGGGAGTGGTTTGCTTTTAAGGGAAATTAAGAGCACTCATTTGGATGGTCCTGTTGATCATGGAGAAAAAATCAAATCCAGGACATAAACAAGATGGAAAGTCTCACAGAAGGCTATGCCCACAAAAATGAAATACTAAATGACTACTCTCTCACGGTCAGAGTATGCTAGAGGAAGAAAAGTCCATGGGGAATTACTGTCTGTTGCTAATACCCTGAATTTATTGTCTGATACTAATCTCCTGGATCATCTAAGGAATCCTTGAACTTGTTATAAGGTAATCTTGCCTTGATAATGATCCCAGATGCTCAAACAAGGCAAAAAAATCTTTTCTGGAAGAACATATCTTCAATGCAGTTCTCTAATAAATGTTATTTTTACTTGTTGTTGTATTTGTATTTTTATAAATAACTTTTAAAAATCAAAGATATTTAGGGGCACAATAAGACTAGGTACCAAGATTGAGACTTATCAAAATCAACAAACTATGCAAATAGATCTTCAAATTTTTCAGACATTAGAATTATCAAGCGGTGACAGTAAAACAACTGTGCTTATTCTGTTAAAGAAATAAAAGTCTTGAAGATAACAGCACTATTGAAGAAGAATGAAATAAACTTCTAGGAATTAAAAATTACAATAACCAAATTAAAAATGTAATGGGTAGAAGAGCTATTTTCAGCTGTGAAAGAGTATCAAGTATGGAACTTGCCTTCCTATCATTAAATAAAGAAAAGAATGATAGTGGATAAGTACTTGACACAACCACTTCAAGCCTAAGATTAGACAAAGGCAACACAAGTTTTTGATCCCTGAGGGAAGAAAAATAATTGAGAATGGCCTTACATTTGCCCTGGAGTATGCCTATAGATGCCTTACAGACACCAGGAAGAGGAATCCTAAATACAGTGCAAAAGATTGGCTAAATTAAAGAATCAGTGTTCACAGTTCAGAAAGACTGAAGAAGTTGGAAATGCAAGGCAGAGCTCTGGAGAAGAGAGAGCTATACATGGAAGAGACTCCAGAAATTAGCATCTTTTACTGAACACTTAAGTGGAATGTCTTTGCTTCAGGCTCTCTCATAAGGTTTTTATCAAGGGGTTAGGTGGTGGTGTGTCATTTTAAGATTATCTTAGGAGAGAATATGTTTCTAAGATCACTCATATGGCTGTTAGCAAGCCTTAGGTCCTCACTAGATGTTTGTTGGAAACATCAGTCCATACCTGTGGACCTCTCCATTGGGAAGCTCCCAGAGTGACAACTTGCCTCCCCTAGAGTGAGGGCTCCAAGATTAAAAAGAGAAAGAGAGGTAGAAATTGAGGTAGAGACAGAGATACAGAGAGGATGGGACAGAGGGAGGGAGGGAGGGCTGGAGACAGTGACAGAGAGTGGGGTGTTATGGTATTTTTGTAACATAATACTTAGATATGATATCCCATCACTGGTATTCCTAGGACTTCACACTCAAAGGGAGGAAGTTACAAAAGGACATGCATATCAGGGAATGGGAATCAATGGGGGCCATCTTAGAGAATGTCTACCACACTCCACCTCTGGTTCTTTAATGTTTCACTCCCCTCCCACATGTAAATACATTTTCTCTCTCCCAAGTTCCTCAGGGTCTCTTCTCATTAAAGCATTAGCTTATTGTCCGTAATCTAATCATCTAAATCAAATCTAAGTGTGAATGAAGCTCTTTTGGTATATTTCTTGTAGTACAGCTTCTCAAGTGCAACTTCTCTTGATCTTTAGACCTATGAAACCAAAAAGCAAGTTATTTGTTCCTACAAACCCACCATACAATGGTGGGACAGGCATAGGACAATCATATTAGATATTTCTCTTCCAAAAGAGGGAAAATGAGAACAACAAAGGAGTCATTGGTCTGAAAATTTTGAAATCAAGCTGGGAAAATATTGAAAGCTCCTTGATTACATCTCAAATTCTGGGAATAATTCTTCATGAGTCTTAACTCTACTCTCTGGGTTCTTTCTCCCCACCCTCCCTGAGTCATCCTTCTTTTTTCAAGAAAACAAGCACCTGCTTGCTGCTCAATAATTTTTTCATTCTTTATACTGCAGGTTGAATTTTGGGAGTCTGCCTGCTTCTTTTAATTTTGTGCTGTTTTTGTCCCTTTTAAGCTAAGCTTCCAGTGATTTTGCTGATGTAATTCTCTCAAAAACTTTGTGACACTCCTATGAATCTCAGTGTAGTTCATTCCATTAAACTGAGGTCACAACTACTAATACCTTCAAGATCAAACTTTCTCTATCTTGGTCCCTTGCTCATAAAGATGAGGGATCATACCCTTAAGTTTTCTAGAAGTCCTATTGTTTTATTGGGAGAATCTGTAAGATAAACTCTTGCAGTGTTTGTAGCTGTATGAACCCCAGAAAAACATCTTCTTAAACCTAATCTATCCCTGTGTGTGTGAACTCATTGTAAATAGGAAATTTTGATGAGGTCATTTCAGTTAAGGTGTAGCCCACCTCAACCAGGATGGGTTTTAATCCTAATACTGTAATACTTCGTAAAGGGAATGAAATGCAAGCATAGGGTGTGAAAGCCACAGGAGGCAAAAAGCCAAACATCAATGGAACGTGGAAGAGATGGATGAGACCAGGAGTCATCATCATGTGTCTTGCCATGTGACAAGCTAAGGACCAAAGATAGCCAGCACCCAGCTCCAGAAAAAAGTAATACCTTGATGGTGCCTTGATTTGGACTTTCTTTTAGTCTCAAAACCATGGAGCAAGTAAATTTCCATTGTTTAACCCAGCCCATTTCATGGTATTTGTTTGAGGAGCCCAGGAAACTAAAACAATCCTTAAAGAGTTAAAATGCCTCTTGTATGGGCAACACCTTTGATCTTTCTGATGTCTAAAAAAAGGTTTCATAAATCAGTCATTTTGTAATCCATCCTTGGAAGTGACCTCCCATTACATTTGTCATATTCTATTCACAAAGAATGATTGAGGAAGTCCAGTACATAGAAGAGTAGGGGAATACAGAAACATATGAATACATGAATACCAGGAGGCAGGGGTCATAGATGGACATCTCATCTAAGAAGTTATAAACTGGACAATACTAAGAATTCATACAAGGTGGGGATATATTTCAATTTGAAACAGCCAAAGGAGAGAAACGTTGAACAGCTACATCATTCAGGAGATATTCCAGGTGATTATAGCTTAGTAGAAGAGCTAAATTAGTTATTAAATAAATACCCTTCTAAATCTTCACTAATAAATGTTTAATAAGACTTGGAGAGGATTGAAATGATTCACAAGTAACTTAATTGAGTACTTCTCCCTCATCACATACGAATCAAACTTCTTTAACAGAAGGCCACAAGATGCAGACATTCAACAATGTAACATTTACTGACTAGCATCCAAACAAAAATTAATAGTCATGTAAAGAAGAAGAAAAATTTGAAACATAACCAGAGAAACGTCAATCATGGACTCTGCCTAGATAGAGATAATACAGTGATATTGATGGTGGAATTAGGAGATAAAGAATTCTTAAAAGCTTTTATATGGGTCACAGAAGAAGGTTCAAAGGAAATAAAAAATCACATAGAACTAAATCAAAACGAAAATATATTTCCCAATATTTGACTGCAGCTCAAACAATGCTGGAGATAAATGTATAACATTAAATGCTTTATTAGAAAAAATGAATGATGTTAAACCAATAATCTAATTTCCAACCTAAAGACTAGAAAAAGAAGACCAAACTAAACCCCAAACATGGGGAAAGATGCAATAAAGAAAAGAGCAGAAATTTACAAAATTGAAAACAGGAAACAATACAGAAAATTACGGAAACAAAAATCTCAGTCTTAAGAAACTCAATAGAATTGATAAATCACTAATATAATTGACAAAAATAAAAAAGATAAGACACAAATCAGCAATATCAGGAATGAGACAGGGAATATCACAATAGATCATGCAGCTATAGGCAAAATAAACAAATCACATAAATATTGGAAAGGAAGATATAAAAATATATTTATTTGCAGATGGCATTATTGAATACTTAGGAAATCATACAGAATCCAGAAAAAAGATACTGCAAGTCATAAGTTAATTTAATAAATTTGCAGGATACGTGGTCATTATAAAAAATAAAATGTATTCTCATATAACAGTGTTTTAGATGCCCATGTGCTGAAACAAAAAACATACAATGGGTTGGCTTGACCTCAGGAATTTTTAGTGTTTCATGGTTTCAGAGAGGCTTCCTTCCTCCTAGGGTTGTAATATTCTGATGGGTAAGAAATTGTTAGGGTTTCTCATTTTTTCCATCACATGGCAATGCACATGGTCACATCTTCTCCTTTCTCTTCTGGATTCTGTTGACTCCTAACTTCTGACTGTTACCCATGGTTCTCTCCTTCTGTGTCTTATTCACTTTGCTTATAAGGACTTCACCCATAGTGGGTTAAGACCCACCTTCATTCAGTTTGGATACATCTTAACTAATAATATCTTCAAATAAGTTCACATCCACAGGATCGGGGATTGGGATCTGAACATGCTTTTTGTGTGGGACTTGATTCAATTCCAACAGTTAGCAACAAAAAATTGTAAAATAAAATAAAATTAGCAAGACTTATTGTAGCATCAAAAACATGAAACAGGAAAGTGATGTTATCCACATGACAATGTAAGACATCCCTTGGAAAAGTTGCTCTCAGAATCAAATAATAAAAGAATAAACTTTCTGAAAACTCTGGAGACTGTAGTACTCCACAAATGTTGAATCAAAGTACAGGTAGAAGATTTCCTTTCCAGAGCCACCCATCTGAACCCCTGCCCCCTCAGTTGGTCATGCACAGTTTGGGAATTGCATAGAGGCAACTTGGCCTGGGTCCCTCCTGCTGTGGATGCAGACTACAGTGATAGTCACAGCAGCAAATTAGAATCCATGCATATCCAGACACAGAGACCAAAGTCCACAGAGAGAGACCTAGGGTAAAACACAAGTTGCTGAGGCTCACTGTATACAAAAAGGTACCCAGGGGAAAGAGAGACCGGGGAAAAACTGTTGGCAATAGCTGCACACAGTTTCTCTTGATTTTGTGTTCCACCTAAACACAAAACAGACTTTTGTAGATTGACCCACCTTTTTTGGATTGATCCCATCTGGGTCCCAAGGACTGGATACTCTGGAGGGGCAGAAACCATAGGAAGAAAACTCTCAAAGAAAAAAAAGCAGGGGGACTGAACTGCCATAAAACAGGATGGGTCTCAGAACTGAAAACTGTAAGGAAAAGAGGGCACTGAATGAGGGAGAAAATTTAAGCAAGTCATAGAATCTGGGAAGAAAATTCTGCACAAAAACAAACAGAAGAGATCAAGCTTCCTGGAGAAGGAACAGAGAAAAAGTAAGCTTCTCCTGAAGCTGAAAAAAATTGCACAAACAGTGCAATCTTAAAAATTTTATCACATTCCCAGAACAAGAATCAGATGAAGAACAGCTGAGAAAATCTGAACAGTTACACACAGCGCCTCTAAAGGTCTAGAATAATTTAGACAAAGTGTCAAAGAAGATCTTTAATACATAACTAATCAACAATAAAACCTTATATAAGAGGGAGAAACCAAGCTGCAGACTTAACTCATCAAGATGATCAGATGCCTAAATATTAGAAAACATTACAAGCCATACTAAGAAATAGGAACCTAAGGCTCAGTCAAGTGAATAAATTCAAACTTCAGAGGAGATACAGAATTTGGGACAAATAATCAAAGAAGTTCAAACAAATCTCCTAAATCAGTTCAAGGAGATGTAGGAAAATATAGATATAATGCTAAAGGATATTAAGAAGACAGTGTGTGAACATAAAGAAGGATATGAAATTTTAAAAAGAAACATGACATAAGTTATGGGTATGAAAAGTACAATAATGGTAATTAATAAATACATTAGAGACATACAACAGCATATTTGAACAGGCAGAAGAAAAAATCAGTGAACTAGAAGACAGGACAAACAAAATCATACAGTAAGAAGAACAGATAGAGAAAAGAATAGAAAAATTTGAGCAGTGCTTCAGGGATTTGAGTGACAGCACAAAGTATACAAACATGCATGTGATATGTGTCCCAGAAGGAGAAGAGAAAGGAAAAAGGGCAGAAAGAATATTTGAGGAAATAATGGCCAAAAATTCCCCACCTCTTATGACAGACATAAATATACATATCTAAGAAGTGCAACATACTCCAAATGGAATAAATCCTAATAGACCAACTCTGAGACACATATTAATCAGAATGTCAAATGCCAAAATTAAAGAGAGAATTCTGAAAGCAGCAAAAGAAAAGCAATTCATGAAATACAAGGTATCTTCAATGAGATTAAGTGCTAATTTCTCATGCAAGAAAGTAGTATGATTATTTAAGGTAATGAAAGAGAAAAACTGCCAGTCCCCAATTTTTTATCCAGCAAAACTTTTCTTCAAAAATGAGGGAGATTTTAAAATATACACATATAACAAGAAACTGAGAGAGTTCACCAACAAAAGTCCTGCCCTACAAGAATTACTAAGGAGAGTTCTGCATATTGGTTCAAAGAGACAGGATAGAGTAGCTTGTAGTAGTGTGAAGAAGTGAAGATCTTCAGTAAGGGTAACTTAAAAGTAAATGCAAAACCCAATGGTACTGTATCCTCAATATACAACTCTATGCTTTAATTCCTGTAAGAGTCAGAATACAATTGAACAAGAAAAAGGCATATTTCCTGATAATGGATATGCAAAATATAAAGAGGTAATGTGATACAAAAACAACATAAAGAGGGGAAATGGAGGGATATGTGAGCAGAGAACATGTGTGCTATTGAAGCTAAGTTGGTATCTTGTGTAATACAAACCCAGGATAACTACAAAGAAAGTATTTTAAAACAGAAATAGAAACAGAAATAGAAATCACGGAGGGATCAGTCAGATGCATCACAAAAGATCAACTATATGGTTAAACAAGAAAAAGGCGTATTTCTTGATAATGGACATGATAAACATAAAGAGGCAATATGGGACAAAGCAACATAACACATTGTGTTGCTTACATATTTTATCTCCTGCTAAATTGTGTTTTTGATCATGGAGTATATATTTTTTTCTGCATTCCCCATACACACACACACACAAGTTCACATAACTCATTAGTGAAAAAATATTAGGCACTCAACAAGTATTTTGGATATTATTGTTTGATATTGTTTATAATTGATATATAATGTGAGAAAAATAGTTCAGAAGGGAAAAAAGATAGAAAACCATGGTGAGGTCAAAGCTCTGAGTGAAATGAGAAGTTTATTCTGGAGCATGATGAAAAGAGAAGGAAAGAGAATGGGGGTGATTACTGTCTCTGGGCCAAGCCCCAGCAGCCAGCTCTCTTGGAAAGCCTGAATCAGCAGCCTCATGGACCTAAATTAAACATTTTGCTAATATATAATTATCTTCATTTCATCTAATTTTACTCTGATATTAAGTAAATCAGATGTGGGCAAACCTTTTGCCAAATTAGTGAGTAGCTTTCAAATAAAAAGAAAAATGATCATTTGCAATATTCATTGAATCTTGTTAACATGAATTATAGTGAATGAAGACCTGCAGCAAGATTTATTAAAAATTCAAATTTTTGACAATTGCAGCAAGGATTTGGCTATTGATACATTGTTGGAGAAGCAAGACTAAAAGGACATTTTCAAATTTGCAAATTAATTTGGTTAATCACCTGCATGAGGGGGAAGAACAGCGGCCCAAGTTTTTATCCCATTTAGTAAAAGATTTGGAAAATGATTTATCCAGTACCTTAAAACATTTTTTGGCATATGAAATTTCCATTTTAAAACCTAGTAATTTACAGAAGCTTGCAATTTGAAAAAAAGTTTGGTGTTTCAAAAATTGGCAGGGACAAAATGAAATTATCACTGTTGCTTTAAGTGTTTGAGAAGTATTAAGCAAAGGCATATATATATATATATTCTAAAGCCCAATGCCAATTTTAGCCTTGCAGGTACATGGCCATTACACATCATTGTTTTTTGCGTTATGCTCAATTGCATTTGCAACTTTCCAGTCTAGTAAACAACTAATTCTCCCAACACTGTTCTCGGTGAGTTGAAACTGCTGCTCTTGCCTATTCAGCATCTCTTTTAATTTGTAAGCAGTTCCATAAATCTTTCTTGGCTTCTAGGGACATAAAGACTCCTATGATGAAGTGGCCAGCATGGTGGCTTAACAAGCTGAAGGCTAGTTTTTCCCCTCCATGGGACCACTGTCTTATTCCTGGCAAAGTAGATCAGATTTTGAATTCCAGCCAGGGTAATTAGCACACTTTAGGATCTCAACATACAAAGCAAAATGGTCAGCATTAGCAAAGATGTCTTGTGAGTGTTTTCTTTTTTTTTTTTTTTTTTT
>JAQZBX010006309.1:8823-53673 GCA_029593785.1 Cabassous unicinctus | reverse complement strand
TCTCAAAGAACCAGCTTTTGGTTTTGTTGATTTTCTCTATTGTTTTTCTGTTCTCATTTTCATTTATTTCTGCTCTAATCTTTATTATTTCTTTCCTTCTGCTTGCTTTGGGATTGGTTTGCTGTTCTTTTTCTAGTTTCTCTAGTTGTTCAGTTAAATCTTTGAGTTTAGCTCTTTCTTGTTTTTTAATATAGGCATTGAGGGCGATAAATTTCCCTCTCAAAACTGCCTTCGCTGTATCCCATAAGTTTTGATATGTTGTGTTCTCATTTTCATTTGTCTCAATATATTTACTGATTTCACTTGCAATTTCTTCTTTGACCCACTGATTATTTAGGAGTGTATTGTTCAGTCTCCACACATTTCCAAATTTACTTTTTTCCTGTCTGTTATTGATTTCTAGTTTCATTCCATTATGATCTGAGAAGGTGCTTTGTATAATATCAATCTTTTTATATTTATTGAGAGCTGAATTGTGACCTAACATGTGGTCTATCCTGGAGAAAGATCCATGGGCACTTGAGAAGAATGTGTAACCTGCTGAGTTTGGATTCAGTGTTCTGTATATGTCTGTTAGGTCTAACTTGTTTATCATATTGTTCAAGTTCTCTGTTTCCTTGTTGATCTTCTGTCTAGTTGTTCTATCTAATGATGTGAGTGGGGTGTTGAAGTCTCCAATGATTATTGTAGATATGTCTATTTCTCCCTTCAGTTTTGCCAGAGTTTGTCTCATATATTTTGGGGCACTCTGGTTAGGTGCATAAATATTTATGACTGTTATATCTTCCTGGTGGATCATCCCTTTTATTAATATGTAATGGCCTTCTGTATCTCATAACTTTTTTGCCTTTAAAGTCTGTTTTGTCTGATATTAGTATAGCTACCCCTGCTCTTTTCTGGTTACTATTCGCGTGGAATATCTTTTTCCAACCTTTCACTTTCAGCCGGTGTGTATCCCTGGGTCTAAGGTGAGTTTCTTGTAAGCAGCATATGGATGGCTCATGTTTTTTTATCCACTCTATCAGCCTGTATCTTTTGATTGGGGAGTTTAATCCATTCACATACAATGATATCACTGTAAATGCACTATTTACTTCCTCCATTTTATTCTTTGGTTTTCATATGTCATCTTGTTTTTGTCTCTCTTTTTACTCTTTTGGTTATCCTTTCTGCTATTCTTTCCTCTATACTCTCCTCCAAGCCTCTCTCTCCTGTCTTTTTCTTTCAGGTTCGAAGGTTTCCTTTAATACATCCTGCAAAGGTGGATTCTTTTTTGCAAACTCTCTTAGTTTCTGTTTGTTTGTGAATATTTTATACTCACCTTCACATTTGAAGGACAGTTTTGCTGGACAAAGAATTCTCAGCTGGCAGTTTTTCTCTTTCAGTTTCCAAATTGTATCATACCACTGTCTTCTCGCCTCCATGGTTTCTGAAGAGAAATCTGCACTCTTACTGTACGTCCCTTGTACATGATCGTTTGCTTCTCTCTTGCTGCTCTGAGAATTTTCTCTTTATCTTTGACATTTGACATTCTGAGTAGTATGTGTCTTGGTGTAGGTCTATTTGGATTTATTCTGATTGGGGTGCGGTGTGCTTCTTGGACATGTAAATTCATTTCTTTCATGAGAGTTGGGAAATTTTCAGCTATTATTTCCTCAAATACTCTTTCTGCCCTTTTTCCCTTCTCTTCCCCTTCTGGAACTCCCATGACACGTATGTTGTTACGTTTTGTGTTGTCATTCAACTCTCTGAGCTCCTGCTCAATTTTTTTCCATTCTTTTCTCTCTCTGCTCTTTTCTCCCTTCAATTTTAGCTGCTCTGTCTTCGGTATCACTTATTCTTTCTTCTATCATTTTGAGTCTGCTGTTGTATGACTCCAATGTGTTTTTGACCTCACCTATTGTGTCTTTCATTCCTATTAATTCTGTTACTTTTCTGTTCAGGATTTCAAATTCTTCTTTGCATTCGCTCAATGTCTTCTTGATGTCATTTATCTCTTTAACTATATTGTCTTTTAACTCATTAATTTGATTTTAGAAATTTGTGCTCATCTCGCTGATTAATTCTCTCAAATTCTGCATCTCTTCTGGGACTTTCATGTATTCCTTTTCTTGGGCCATGTCTTCTATTTTCTTAGTATGGCTCATAATTTTTTGCTGGTGTTTAGGCATCTGGTTAGGATGTAGGTCCATTCTATCACAACATTCCTTGATTCCAATGATTTGTAAAGTTCTTTGCCATTTTTAAAGTTCTCAGGATGGTAGACCTTTCTCAAGTATCCATTCCAGGGTCCCCCAAACTCTTATGTTCAATACATTTCCTTTTAAATGAAACCTGCTTGCCCCATTCTCTCTGCTCCTCAGCGCTGGTTGCTACTCAAGCCGTTTCATTTTCTGATTTCCAGGACTTGAATTTCCTGCCATATTGTCAGAAGAAGGGAAACTCTTTGTGGGAGGGCTCAATTTCAACACCAATGAGAGGTGTTGGAAGACCACCTCAGCAGCTTTTGGCCTATCTCTGAAGTGGTCATCATCTTGGACCAGGAGACACAGCAGTCCTGGGGTTTTGGCTTCATCACCTTCACCAACCCAGTGCATGCCTCAGATGCCATGCAAGCCAGGAATGGAGAGTCCCTGGATGGCTGCTGGATCTGTGTGGACCATGCATGCAAGTCAGCCCGGGGAACCAGAGGGGGTGCAGCTACTCTGGAGGTGTCGGGAATCAGGGATATGGGAGCAGCCGGTATGACAGTCGGCCTGGAGGATATGGCTATGGCTATGGCTATGGATATGGATATGGATATGAATGGTCCAGAGACTATGGTGGCATAAACCAGGGTGGTTATAACCACTGCTTCAGAGGGAATTGCAAGAGACAATTACGACAATTGAGATGAGGTATGCACACATAATGGAGATACACAGGAATAAAAATTCTTCTGATCCAGCATCTTCCTTCCAAAAAGCTGTATTTATAAAGATTTTCGAGCTGCACTGAAACATCTTTGTTTTAGTACATCAACTTCTATTTTTGAATTGAGCTCCCAGGATAGCCTATCAAAGACCTTTTAGAAATCTCTATGTGTTTCAAAATTTTTTCCTTCCATTTAAAGACAAATTCTGGGACATTGTAAAGCCTGGGTGTTTTTCTTTTACTAGGTTTTTAGTTTGGGCTCTCAGGATTATTGGTTCTGGCAAAAAAAAAAAAAAAAAAATTTTGATCAGAAAGTTTTTTTAAATTAATGTGTATCTAGGGACATTTTAAAAAATTGTACACAATGTTTTCTTAACCATAGTTAGGAAGCAATTTCTGAATGTACGTATAAGAAATCTCTGTCAAGAACATGATTGCTAAGAGGTGTTTTTAAATCTATGTTATGAGACCAACGTTCTAATTATATAGAAGAGCTTCTTAAAAGTGTTTGTGAATGTCATCTTTTTAATACTGGAAGAAAGAAATATTCTGTTGTGTCTCATATAGTATTTAGGATGTCCTTCATGGAGCTGATTAAAAAGATGGAATTTGAAAAGAAAAAATGAAACATGCTTGCCTCCTAATATGGAGTGGGAGGCCAACTCGTATTTGCTAAATGCTGAAGAATGTAGGGCTTGTCTTGGTTTCCCAGCTGTGATCACAAATACCATGGAATGGGGTGACTTGAACAATGGCAATTTAATTTTTGAGGCTAGGGAAGTACAAAATTAAGGTGTCAGCAAGCCATGCTTTCTCCCTGAAGACTGTGGTGTTCTGGACTGGCTGCCAGAGATCCTTGCCTCCTTGGCTTTTCCATCACATAGCAATGTACTCCTTTTTCTTCCAGGTTCTATAGACTTCCAGCTTTTCCCGTGGCTTTCTCTCATTGTGTCTTAATTTCATTCTGCTTTTAAAAGATTCTAGTTATCTGGATTAAATCCCAACCTAATTCAGCTGACCACAACTTAACTAAAAATAACATCTTCTAAAGGTCCTATTTACAATGAGTTCATAGCCACAGGACTGAATTAAGATTGAGAACATGGTGTTTTTAAATTTTTTTTCTGGGGTACATAATTCAACCTATCGCAGGTCTTATCGAATATGGACTATAGGTGCTTTTGGAATTTCTCATTTGGCTTTACTGGTGTGAGCTACTCAGGGCTTTAGTTATATGAACAAAAGTCTCTGGACTCCAGAATCTCAGAGGCAGTTTCTATGAACAGCTCTTGGAACCAAGGACCAAGCATCCTTGTCTGGGTTTGGAATAGGAGGTGGGGGGTTTAGGACACGTGGTTACCTTTGCCTTGTACTTCCTCGCTTTTCACAGGTTAATTCCTCCTTCAGGGTTCAGCTCAGCCTCTCTGACCTTCCTGGCTAGGTCAGTTCCACTATACCCAGAGCACACTTACCCACTTCTTCTTGGCAGCCCTTATGTCAGCTCTAATTTTACATTATTTGTGTGATTCTTTTGATTAACACCTGTCTCCCCGAGTAGACTGTAAAGTTGAGGGCAGGGATGGTCAATTTTTGCTCACTGTTGAATCCTCAATACCTAGCCTGGTTTCTGGAATACAGTCTGTGCTCAAAAAATATTAGAAGAAAATGAATGAATGATAGCAGTTTACAAAGTGCTAGTCACACCTACTGGTCCTCATGACAACCCTGCCATAGGTATTATCACATCCATGTTACAGACAAAGAGGCAGAGGCTTGGCTAGTCAGTGAAGTCTGTTTTGTTCCCAAATCACTGTCCTCTGTAAGAAATCATAAAATGGTAGTTCTGGGTACAACATACAAATTCAGTTTGGTGGGAGAGCAATAATCCCCTACTAAGGTTATATTCTCTTAAGGTTCAGGCATCTTCCCCTTGCTCTGTGAACTTTGGCAGGGTTCAGAATTCAGGTGGGCCCATCCAGTAGGACTCCTCCCTCAGACCCGTGCAACCCGTGGGCCACTCAGAGAGTTCCCCACCCCCCACCTCCGCTTTCCCTCTGGGATTGCTACCTGAGGCTGGCTCCCAAACAGGCTGTCAGGCTCCTAAGGGACACTTCGCGCCTGGCCTCAGGCGGAAGGTGTGGAAAGCGATCCAGTGCCTCGCACCTTTGTCAGAGGGAGAGCAGCAGAACCTGGGCGAGAAGGGCGGCACCGGCAAGCCGGACACGGCTTTGTTTGCGCTTAGCTTTCTCCAGGCAACCTGGACTGGGACTCCGCTGCCTGGCAACCGTGGCGAAGGGTCCGGGGGCGAAGTCACAAAGCCTCCCTCCGGCCCCGCCCATCTCCTTCCCGCCGCGCCCCATTCCCTGTCCCCAGCAACTGCTTGCAGAGTCTAAGGCCCCAGCATCCGGTTGAGGCGCGCGGGGGCGGGGGCGGGGGTGGGGAAGCGAGGAGAACCTGAAAGCTGCTTGGGATTTGCCCCTGGAAGGACCAAATGGCGTAGCGATTTAAGGGTGGGGCGGGAGGTGTTAGGAAACCTCCTGAGGGAATGTGTGACAAATTACAGTGGGCTTTTGTAGGTTAGAAAGTAAAAGTGGAGGAGCTCAAAATTATCTTTTGACTTGTGGAAAGTGGTAGGTGGCGCGAAGCCCTTGGAATAATAGTACCTTCTGAAGTGCTTATTTGTGGCAGGAACGGTTCTACGTGCATTACACGTATTAACTCATTTAATTCTTACGCTCACCTCATGAGACAAATACTATCATCTCTAATTTACAGACGAGGGAGTGGAAGCTCAGGTGAAGTAACTTCCTCAAGATCACACAGCAAGTGATAGGATTTGATCCCAGGCTGTATGCTGCAGATTACACACTCTTAACCTCTGTAATACTAAGAAATGTGGTTAGAGGAGAGGTTAGAGGAACGGAGCCTGAGATGCCTGGACAACAAGGTTAAAGTTAGGAAAGAATGAAAGTAATCAACATGAAGAATGTGGCCACCGCACTGGGAAACTTGTGCATGGTGGCTTGGAATTCTCACAGAAACTCTGGAGGTAACATTTAGAAATGAGAAACAGGCTCAAAACTGAGTAACTAGCTTATGGTCAAACAGCTGGCAGTAGGGACAAAGTTGACTCCAGGTTTTCTGATTTCAGGATTGTTCTTTTTCAAGCTCCTAAGCAGGCATCTTTTTCTGGTACATTCCTTGCCACTTTCCACCTATTTCCTAAGGTGCCCATTGCATCATCCACTCTTTTAGCCCTTTTATCCAGTAGTGTGCATTAGTCTAAATGAGTTAGTTTACCCAGGGCCTTCAATGGTTTCTCCAGATGTGAGATGAAAGCACTGTCTTTCCTTAGAGTAATTTCAAGCATCAGTGAGCAAGTGGGAGATTTGGTTTTTGGTTTATATATGCAGAGGACTTTTCACAGCCTGCTTTCATCCATTTGTAAAGGCCCAGCCTGCTGGCATTTGTCAAAGTCCTGGAGATCCTTGCATAGTTGGGAGACTCCTGGACAATCTGGGAGCAAGATCTAGGAAAGAAAGAAACCTTACCACTGACATCACCTGTCTCCTGAGACCCTGTGGAGGGACTGGCAGGCTTTGGTATATGGGCATCTGGCCAGGGGGTGTGCCCTGGGGCAGAGGGCAAAGGCCCAAAGGCCACATGTTGATCTTTCAGGAGAAAGAGACTGCCATGGCCACTGGAGTCTGTTCTGCGTATGTCCAGGTGAAGAAAGTGTGCTTGTCTCTTCCTGCTTTTATGCAGAGTAAATAAAACCGGCAGGAATGGATGGTAATGATCTTCATGCAGGAGAAAGAGGATTGGAGCTAACCTAGTAGTCAGCTGGAGATGGAAGGTGAAAAAATGGAATTTAAATGTACCAGGTTAAATGTAAAAGATGAATTTCAAGACATTATCTGTTTCAGTTTTCTTGGCTGCTCATGTGAATACCAAGAAATGGGTTTTGTTTAACCCATGGAAATTTAATGGCTCAAGGTTTTGAGGTTAGAAAAAATGTCCAAATCCAGGCATCATTAAGGCCATGCATTTCAGCTTTTTGCATCCTGTGGCTTTCTCTGTTAGAATTTCATTCTGCTTATAAAGGACTTCAATAATAGGATTAAGACCCATCCTGATTGAGGTGGACCACACTAACTAAAGTAACCTCATAGAAAATGTCC
Organism: Cabassous unicinctus; assembly: GCA_029593785.1. NCBI lineage: Eukaryota > Metazoa > Chordata > Mammalia > Cingulata > Chlamyphoridae > Cabassous > Cabassous unicinctus. The sequence goes on along the minus strand of JAQZBX010006309.1, from coordinate 46,579 downwards.
TACTTACAATGGGTTCCTATTCACAAGAATGGGTAAGGTTTAAGAACATGTTTTTTTCTGGGGTACATACAGCTCCAAATCACTACACTTAAGTGAAGTGGATTTACCTGCAACTCTAAATCACCACACTAACTGAAGTGGAGGCCAGGTTGAGAGGCAGAAGTGATGTTATCCTTGATTTATCAGTTAATAAATACAACAGAAGAGAATATGGCTTTACAAGGAAATGATAACCCAAAGTTGAGGCAAGTTGTTTTCCTCTGAGAGGCAGAGGGATGGCGGCAGGAGTGCTGAGGCAAGTGATTGGTGGTATTCTAGTTCTTGGCATTGGTGGAGGGTTTGTGGGTTCATTTGTGTTTCAGAACTTACAAGTACATTTTTTGTTTGTTTTTATGATGGTAACATATATACAACATAACATTTCCCATTTTTAACCACTTTCAAACTTACAACTCAGTGGCATTAATTATATTCAAAATGTTGCGCTACTATCACCACCATCCATTACCCACTTTTCCAACACCCCAAATAGAGATCTGCACCCCTTAAGCAGAGTACACAAAAACGTATACTTTTGTTTGTATCAAAAATTACATAATAAATCTTTTAAAGTAAACCCATAAAATTGGCCACACTGTTCCCCTCAATTGTCCTGTAGAATTGAAATTAACTGTATACTTTTTCATCATTTGATTTTTCCCTTTCTATTAGATCATGCCCAGCAACATACAGAAATGCTCTAATTTCTCCCATTGTATTCTCTTTCAGCTCTGCCCCATTTCTCTGCCACCCTTTATCACAAAGTTCTTTAAAAGAGTTGTCTATATTTGCTGCCTCTAATTTCTCCCCTCCCAATTTCTCTTTTTCTCATTTAATAAAATTTTATTGAAGTGTATCATTCATACATGAACATACAAAAATAATAAGTGTATAGTAAAAGTTGTGAACTTACAAAACAAACATGCATATCATCATATAGAGCTCCCACGTATCACCCCACTACTAATATCTTGCATTGTTCTGAAACATTTGTTACAAACTATGAAAGAGCATCATCAAAATGTTACTATTAACTATAGCCCATGTCTTACATTTGGTAAATTTTTCTCACAACCCACCCAATTACTAACACCCTGTATTAGTATTATATATTTGTTATAGTTCATGAGAGAATGTGCTCATATTTGTTCTGTTAACCACAGTCCATCTTCCTTCACAGGATTCATTGTGTTATGCAGTTCCATGCTTTGTACAATCCATTCAAAGTGTACACTCAGTGGTTTTCATTTTCATCAAAGATGTGCTGTCATCACCTCAGTCAATTGTAGAACATTTTCATTACTCCAAAAAGGAAAAATCCCATACCCTTTTATATCCTCCTATTGTTGTCCCTTAGAATTGATATAATATATTCTTTGCCATTGCTGCAAAAATATTATAATACTACTGTTAACTATAATCCATACATTACATTGGTTGTAATTTTCTCTTATATCACCATATTCTTCCAATTTCTCTTGAACCCATTAGAATAAGGTTTTCATTCCCATCACTCCACTGAAACTGCTCTTGTCAAAGTCACCAATGATATGTCAAATTAAAGGTCATCTCTCAGCCTCAACTCAGTTTACCCTGTTGGTCACTCTCTCATCATTGAAACACTTTCTTTTCTTGGCTTCCAAAACATCACACTCTCTTGGTTTTTCTCCTTCCTTACTGGCCATTCCATCTCAGTGTCTTTTGCAGGTTCTTCCTCTTCCTCTTGATATTTCAGTGTTGGCATGCCCAAGGATTTATCCTTGGACTTCTTCTCTATTCACACTGTGACAGTTTGATATTATTTATGAATTCCGAAAAGAGATATTGATTATATTTGTAAAGTGGTCTGTTTCTTTGGGTTTGATAACCCTTTGAATGTATTAGATTCAGCTGAGATGTCTAATTATGTTAAGATTAGGGCTTTGAACTAACCACGTCATTAGAGTGCTACTCAGCATTGAGTCCCAGCCCCCTTGGGCTGATAAAGCAGACTCTCACACGGAAGTAGACACACAGAAAAAGATACGGCGGAGGAGAGAACTTGGTTTTGATGCTGGAGCCCCGGGGAGAGTTGAGCCATTCACCTGATAGTTTACAGCTGACCTTGTGAAGAGACCAGAGCAGCTGAGCCCAGAAAGAAATGAGCCCTGGGAAGAGAGATAAGCCTTATGCCAGCCTACAGTTGAGATTGGAAGAAGCTGGATCCACAAAGCCTTAAGAAGAAAGAGGAAGGCTGAACCCTCACAGATGTTGCCCACTATCTTGTGTCAACATGTGGCAACAGACTTTGTGTGAGAAAGTACCTCTTATGGTACCCTGAGTTGGACTTTTTAGGGCCTTGTGACTGTAAGCTTTACCCCAAATAAATACTCTATAAAAACCAACAGAGTTCTGGTACTTTGCATCAACATCCCTTTGGCAGACTAATACACACACTCATACCCTTGTTGACCTCACCTGATCTTGTGTTTTGGATACTAAATTCCTATTTCCAGCCCTAACCCCTTCCCTAAATTCCATATTAGAATATTCAACTGTCTGCCCGATAGTGCCACTGGATGTCTTTTAGGTATCTGTATTAGTCAGCCAAAGGGGTGCTGATGATGCAAAGTACCAAAAATCTGTTGGCTTTTATAAAGGGTATTTATTTGGGGTAAAAGCTTACAGTTACAAGGCCCTAAAGAGTCCAACTCAAGGCTGCTTTCTCATCAAAGTCTGTTGCCACGTGTTGAAGCAAGATGGCAGGTGATCTCTGCCTGGTCTCTCAGCCATCTCAGCTGCTCAGCTGCTCTGTTCTCTTCAGCTGCAAACTATCAGGCAAATGGCTTATCTCTCTCCCCAGGGCTTTAGCTATTTGAGCCATCTCCTTTCTGTCACACGGCAAGACCGAAATGACCAAGTTCTCTCTTCTTCTGTGTGTCTTCTTGAGTGAGTGTCCGTTTATATCAGCCTACCAAGGGCATGGGGACTCTACCCTGAGTCACACCCTACTCGTGGTCAAATTAAAACCCTAATCTTAACAGGTAATTTAATCAAAGACATTTCAGGTGAATCTAATACAGTCAAAGGGGATCACACCCAGAGGAACAGACCAGTTACGGACATAATCCTTCTCTTTTTGGGGATTCACAAAAATAATCTCAAACTGCCACAGTATCCCAAGCCTAACATGTCCCAAATGGAACTCTTGATATTCCTTTCCTAACCAGCTCCTCTAGTCTTTGCCATAATCAGCAGATGGCAACTCTATCCTTCCAGTTGCACGGCTAAAACCTTTGGCATTCTCCCTGGCTGCTTTTTCTCTCACACCTTACATCCGATCAGAGCAAATGCTATTAGCTCCCTATCTTCAAAAGACATCCAGAATCTGAGCACATCTCATCACCTCCACTACCCTCACCCTGGTCTGAGCAAACCTCATCTCTTCCTGGGACCACTGCAGTGGTCTCCTAACTGGTATCCCTGTTTCCACCCCTGCTTTTTATAATCTATTCTCAACACAGATGCCAGAGCCGTCTTTTTAAGATGTAAGACTGATCATGTCACTCCTCTGCACAGAACCTCAACAGCTTCCCATTTCATTCAGAGTATTAGACAAAGTGACCTGAAAGACCCTTAAATTCTCAACCCATCATTTTCTCCTTTTCTGCTTTCTCACTTCCCTCCAGCCACACTGGCCATCTCACTATTTCTCAGAAATACCAGGTACACTCCTGCCTCAGGGCTTTTGCACTTGCCATTCCTCTGCCTTGGACCCACTTTCCTCAGATATCAACATGGTTCACTCTTCAACTCCTTCAGGTCTGTATTCAAATGTCACCTTCTGAGGGGCCGTCTCTAACCCTTCTACTTAAAATTGAACACTGGTATCCCTGCTTTACTATCACCATACACTGTGGACTTAAAATTAAAAAAATTTTTTTTTAAAAATTTGCCTATATTCTTTTGCTGGGGTGCATGGGTTTTAGATTGCTTTAGTTACTGCTATACTTCTGGGGCCTAGAAAAAGATTGTGCACATATGGGCACCATAAATATTTGTTGAATGAATAAAGTTCTTTTTTTTTCTTCCTTCTGCCTCCAGAGGCTCTCCTAAGAAATAGTACTCCAGTGTCCATTCAGCTGTGTTTATTCAATATCTTAGGGGCTAAAGTTGTACTTGGCCAAGTAAGGTAAGAAGGTAGGAATCTGGACCTGCCTTAATGCCACCAGCATCTTGGCTTTATTATGAAAATCCAACCATATCACATTCTCTCTGGATCTCAGAAAGCAAGTTCTACTTCTTCTGTATGGTTATACTATGGTTCACTTTCCCCAGATCTTACGTTTGCCTTTTCATAGGGGAAAACATGATTTAACCCCGTCCTGCCTGCTGTTGGAATATGGTGAGGCTGGGAATGAGCAGTGGTTATGGTCACACAATAATTGCGGCCCCGGCCCACATCCAGCACACTTCTGGGTTTTAGCTCTCCGTGTGGTGTGGTTGTTAGTTTCCTTGTAGAGTCGTTCCACCCAGGGGACACAATCTTCATGTGTACATTCATTTTCTTTTGCTGTGTAACAAATTACCACAAACTTAGCAGTTTAAATACAGTACAAATTTAGGATCTCATAGTTTCCACGCACATGAGTCTGGGCAAAGGTCTTCTGCTGAACGCTGACATCAGGGTGTCACCGGGCCTTCATTTTTATTTGCGACTCGGAGTCCTGTTCCAAGCCCCTAGTTGTTGGTAGAATTCAGTTCCTTGCAGTTGTAGGATTAAAGCCCCTGCTTTCTTGCTGGTTGTTGGTTAGGGATTGTTCTCAGCAACTAGAGGCCACCCTCAGGTGCTAGCCACATGACCCTTTCACAGGAATCCACATATGACTGTTTGCTTTCTTCTAGGCCAGAAGCAGGGCATCTGCTGTAGTTTCTTATCTCTTTTAAGGGGTCGCCTGATTAGGTCAGCCCATCCAGGATAAGCTCTTTTTTGATGAATTAAAAGAGAACTGAAGTAGGGACCTTAATTATATCTGAAAAATCCCTTTTGCCGTATAATGTTAAGCATGGAAGTGCTATCCTATCAGATTTTATCCACACTCAGAAAGATCAGATTATACGGGCACAGTACTCCAAGGGGTGGGAATCTCGGGGGCCATCCTAGAAGTCTGCCTTACATGTATCTTAGTGAGGCAGAAAGAAGATCCACCATCTCTCTTCAGAGAATTAGAATCATTGACACAGAGGAGCACAGTCACCATTTATGGGCCCAGATCTCTTCCTCCTGTTAGCTCAATTTCTTTGTTAAAAGAAACTGAATCACAAATAATAATAATCAATATAATGGGTTATTGAAAAAGAAACTGCTTGGGCAGAGAGAGCTCAAATTGATGAGTCTCAAAATAATTAGCAAGTTACACTGGCTTATAAAGGCAATAGGGGATTGCCAAAGGGGAAATTACAATAATTGGCTGACATCTAGGCTCCTTATTATAAATATAAAGAAGGGTCTTAAAAAGCAGGAAATGATCATAACTTGGTTATTACAGTGTATTTGTCTATTTCTCATAAGCTATTTTTATTGGACTGAAACCAGCTGATTTCCAATTGTTGCTTAAACTGCAACTTTTGCAGGGTATGCTCCATTTTTTTTGAAAGCCCCCACTTTTACTTTTAACTCTCAAGAAAGTCCTTGTTACTTCTCAGAAAGGGGGTCGCTCCTGGCAATGCCAATGTAGGCAGCCAACTTATTTTACTTAACAGTGCCCCCTTTTGGTCATTTTTCCAATGATTTCAGTGAGAACTTGACCAAACACTCCAGTCACCACCATGAGTATCTCCTCTAGTGGGCAGTCACAGTGATCTCAGAATCAGGCGGTCACAGTGGACTCAATTTTGCTATTTTTTTTTCCTTTTAATATTCACGCTGGCTTTCCTTTTTTATTGTAGTGGGTGTGTTGGGTGACTGTAATTACATGTAAGATTCTTGGAGTGGGATTACTTACTTGTTCTAATGAATTATGGTTATGCCTCCTTTTATGAGTCAGGGAGCCTGCTATGTTAATTTTATATTCAGGGAGTGGATGTGGCTCAAGCGGTTGAGCACCTGCTTCCCACATGGGAGATCCTGCGTTCGGTTCCAGGTGCCTCCTAAAAACAAAAAACAAACAACAAGTGGGAAGTGGATGTGGCTCAAGCGACTGAGCTCCCACCTACCACATGGGAGGTCCCTGGTTTGGTTCCCGGTGCCTCCTAACGAAGACAGTGAAATGGCACAACAGGTAGGCATGGCAAGCTGACACAAGAGACATGAGAAGAAAAACATAATGAAAGACACAAAAAAGCAGGAAGCAGAGGTTCCGGGTGCCTCCTAAACAAGACCAGCAAGACAGCAAGTTGACGGGATGAGCAGGCGTGGCAAGTTGATGTAACAAGATGCAAAACACAATGAGAGAAACAACAAAGCAGGGAACGGAGAGTGGCCCAAACAATTAGGCACCTCCCTCCTGTATCAGAGGTCCTGTGTTCAGTGCCTCCTAAAGAAACAAGGAAGACAAACATACACAGCAAGTGCAAACAATGAGGGGGTGGGGAGAAATAAATAAATAAAATAAATCTTTTTAAAAAAATCTAAGCAAAACAAACTCAGGGCAGCCGATGTGGCTTAGTGGCTGAGTGCCAGCTTTCTACATGTGAGGTCTTGGGTTCAATCCCGGGACCCAGAAGCTCAAAAAAATAAGTCCCATTTTCAATTCATTTTCTTTTTGACTGGTTATTAAAAGAACAATCATTTGTCTCATGGGTGACAAGGAATTTGAACAAACTTTTGAAACACAATTGGTCCAACAAGAAATAAAAATATATATTCCAATAATTATTATTACAAGCATGAATCCCAAGTATGTTAATCATCTCCTAAATCCACTGAACCAGGAACCTAGGTTGGGGAGTAAATCTGTCCACTGAAATATTTGTGCCTGACCCATATCATGGAATACTCTAATTTGAACTTTAAAATTTTTTAAAATTTTTAAATTAAATTAATTTAAATTTTAAATTAAATCTACAGCACAAGATTTACTACATAAAAGCAATATTGCTCATGTATCAGGGCACAAGTCCCCACCCCCCCCCAACCCCACCGCAGGACATTCAGAATATCTGGGGCTCATCTACTTTGTAAAATCATGCATGCCAGGCTATTTACTTCATATTGGAGGGTATGAAGAGTTTTGAGGGTAGGTTTAAAGCTCTGTTCCATAGCCTTAGAAATATTTATAGCGGCTTGCTTCAGATCATATGTCCCCAAGGAAAGTGCGTCCATGAAATAATGAAACCCCTTATTGTGATATGTTAAGAGGTTAGGGGTATTATCATTATCCTTAAAAAAAATTTTTTTTTATTGAGACTCAATGTATAAAGGTTCCTAAATTAACTATTTGGTTAGCATTTAGGGTAGACAATTTAGTCACAGTTGGAGCATGATATCCTATGCCACGTCTTTCTGACCAACCATGGGGAAATGTTTTATATATTCTTTTTCCAAAGTAAATAAACATAGCATCAGGTAATTGTGTGTGTAAAGTAGAACTACCTCAAATGATAGAGTCTTTGCAAGACCAATAAATTGAGGATTTATTTAAATTAAAAGAACAAACAATATTTCTGATAATAAGTTATAAATGACCTCAGGCAAATCCTCTTTAAGTTTGTCTGGAGTATTTATCACCCCCAGAGAACATCAAACTTATTGGTATTACACAAGAGAATAACAGACATATTTCAGCAACCAAATTAATTAAATTTTGAATATTTTGAAACTCTATGTATGAAGGTTGAATTAATATTGATTAATATATTATCATTTGTTTTAAGGCCATTATACTTATGAGCAAGGAACCATTTAAGATATTTATGATGAAACAATAAAGTTTGATCACATAAGTCAGAGGAAATTTCTCCCAAGTGGCATTTTCCACTTCGGTATTGTACCCAAATAGGAAAATTCACAGTGACAAAGGAAATTTTCATTGCCATGGGAGAGAATGCAGTCTGTGAATGTATTGGCATCAGTAGTTGTTCATATTTCATGTCCTTTTTTGGTGCTAAAACAGTTCTAAATGCAGTTGCAGGAGCTGGATTTATATAAAGCTCTGGCCTTTTCTCAGATAGCAATTTTGTGCAAAGCCAGCAAATGGTTAGGTGGGATATGTCATAGATTTTTTTGCATTGTGGAGCTAAAAAGTGGTTTACATTTAAAATACATGGGGTAAATAATATACGTGGGGTGAATATATGTGGGGTGAATAAAACACGTGGGGTGAATATTTTAACTAAATATTTCATTTGACACTAGAGAAGACTGGAAAATCTGTCAATAAAAAATCAAAAGGTGGTAATAATATAAGGTATGGGTACCAAATGGGGAAAGTTTAAGTTTATGGTTTCTTGTTCCACAATCTTAGGTAAAGCTGTCCACTTTCGAAGTTATCAGATTCTGGGACCAGTTGGTCCTGATTCTTAGTTTCAATTTATAGTCATTTATAGTGATGAATATTTGATTTTAGTTCCTTAGAGAGGCCTGCTTAAACTGGAAGATTTAAATCCAAGGGTTAATTTCCTGTTATTTAATAGCAATAAAATATTTTTGTAAACATGATAAGGTTTAAAAATATATCTTCTAAACTTGAAGTCTCAAAGAGAAATCAAGAAGACATTATCTAGGATTTGATTTTGGGGGAAGCAAAATTGTTAAAGTTGACAAGGGCTTGAACAGTAAGTTTAACAAGATCATGGGTCATTGTGAAATGACTCCTGGTTCCCTATTTAGCCAAGGTATTAATAAAATTTTTAAAAAGTTATGATGGGAGGTATCATGGTTATTCAATGTTTAAGAAACTCTTCTTACACTGTTTAAAAGGAAAAGAAACTTCTATAATGTCTATAACAACAAGAAACTCAAATCAGTATACTATTGATATGAAAGCTCTAAAAAATCTTATAAATAAACCCATAAAATCTTACCCAACTTTGATCACATAAAATGAAATTCCTTTTCTCCAGCCTCCTATAACTTTCCGTATCCATTCAAGTTTTGTCCTATGTTTTCTTCTTTTCCATTTCGCAACAGTAATTCCTTTTACTTTATGATAAAACTACCCTCTCTTTTCCCTAGTAAAACACACATTCTATACACCTTATTTAAAGTTACCAAAAGGTTTCTAAAAACTGCCTTTAAGCTAACATCATATAAAACATAATCATTGTCAAAATAAACTTTATCAAAACAATGACTTAATTGGTTTAATGCAAACTTTACAATTCTTGTCATCTTAAATATTTAGTAAACATAATGTTAGCTTATTTGATCAGGAAACCTTAAACTTGTATAAATTTAGAAATGACATACCCAAGAAAAAATAAAAACATTCTTGTATTGTATCTAACACTAATAATTCAAATTTAACCAACCAATCAGAAATTGTAGCCTCATTTGCTAAAGAGCTACCTAGATTACGTGACCTTGGATTTTAAAAACACTTTGGTTAGCTTTTAAGAACATTTGAAGTATTAAAAATTTGGTTTCTTTAATTCCAGGGTTTTAGGAGTATTTAATTTATATAAGCTCCTATTTATCTTTAAGCCAATTTGAACAAACTTCCTTTAAGGAACTTTATAAGTTATTTTGGCAATAATTTCTGGAGGTAAAAAAAGAATCACATATATAACATATATATGTAAACATTCAGACAAACAACAAAAACTTACATCTCAAACTTTTAACCATAAACCAAACCATTTGACTCTTATAAGACATGAAAAGACAAAATACAGAAAAGCAAAATTCATTAAACCATATAAAAGAGTTGGCTTTTTGTCTTTCCCTTAGCAATGGTGGGTCTCTATTGACCTCTTTTCTTCTTAGTGAGAACACCCAAGGGTAAATTAGGTAAGCCTAAGGTTTGGTTGCATTAAAGCTTCTTTTGGTTTATGTTGATAAATCATTGTAATGGTTTGGGAGTTGACGTTTTAGTTAATTTGTCAAGAGGAATAGCCAATTGAGAGATGTTTGGGGCTCACTGGCAACAGTAGCCAGCTTGTCTCAAAAATACTTTGATTGGAGATTAATTTAGGTCATGTCCTGGAAGGATCAATTTGTATTTTTATAAGATCAGTATGTTGATGTGATCCTTGAAGGGAAGTCTAATTGGGCTTGTGCCATGCATAGAGGCACAGGGTAATCTGAAATATAATTTCATTTTGCAAGAAATCTCTTCTTTTGGAGGCATCTCTCAAAGTAAAGGAATATTCATCCAATAGTAGCCCTGTTGTTGTGATAAGAAGTTTGAGTAGCAGGCAAAATGACATCTGAACTAGCTGATATAATTTTTTTTTGCAATTAGTCTGATTTTTCTTGGGGTCCAGGAAATTCTTTTTAATAGGATGAAGTTCAGTATTTTTCCAGTGCACCAAGCTCAGCAGATGGCCTAATTTTTAGGGGCAAATGGCTTACAGGTCCTGGTGGATTAGAGTGGAAAGAGGAGTAGGTGAAAGGGGTCTGTGGGACTATATAAAAGGGAAGCAGTAGGACTAGTAAGATTTTTTATTCCTTCTTCTGCACACTCTAAGGGATCTTTTAAAGAGGTTATTTTAGAGTCATTTTATCTTTTAGAAGTTTCTGAATACCAATAAAAAATGCCCCCCACTCCTTTTGTGGAGTCCAGGAAACTTTCTTTTCAAGTGCACCTTTCAAGTGTACTATTTTAGCCAGCTCAAATGTTCCCCAAAGTGTCCATTGCAAACTCAAGTCATCCCTGGTGAGATTTACCCATTTACTAAAAAACAAACATAGACTAGGCCCATTGTGAAAAAACATATGAGAAACAGGTGTCTTTGCCAAAGGAAAAGAGAGAGATTTAAGTTTAAATTGAGTAGAATCTGTGTTCAGTCAAAGTTTCCAAAATTAAAAATTAGATAGGGGTCCCATAGGTAGAAAAGTGGCTGTCTTAAGGTATACCAGAACCTCTGTACCTTTCCCCTCCACACACACACAGACAAAATGAGGTACTCACCAAGTAAACATCTGGATCAGACCAAAACCAAACAAAAATCAAATCTAACGATAAACTCGGAGAGCTCCACTCAAAGAAAGCAGGGCTCAAATCCCAGGAACCTTACCCCTTGCGTTCTGCAGGTGGCAAGAGAGCAGTGGTGCAAAGGGTTCCATGGGTACTGACACTTAGTCACCCACTAGCCATGAGGACAGCCAGGGGGCATCACCAGATCCCTCTTCTGACACCAAAAATTGTCAAAAGAAATGGAATCACCCATAATAATCAATATAATGGGTTTCTTAAAAGAGAAACTACTAGAGCAAGATGAGCTCAAGCCAAAGGAAGAGTCTCAAAATAGAAAGTTACATTAACTTATAAAGACAGTTAGGGAATTGAAAAAGGGGAAATTAAATAATTGGTTGACATTTATTTTCCTTGTTATAAAGCAGGATCTTACAAAGTGGGGAATGAGCATAAACTGGTTATTACAGTATATTTGTCTATTTCTGATAGGCTATCTCTATTGGACTGAAACCAGCTTATTTCCAATTGTTGCTTAAACTGCAACTTTTGCAGGGTATGTTCTGTTTTTTTTTTCCCAGAAAGTTCACATTTTATTTTTAACTCTTTAGAAAATCCCTATTACTTTTTGTCAATGTTAATGTAGGCAGGCAATTTATTTTACTTAATGCCTTTCTTCAGAACTCTAGAGGAACAATATCTTCTATAACCACTCACTTAAGAAATTTATTCCATGTAAGTGAAAATGTCCACCTAATCAAAGTGTACTTCTTTAAGGACTTGAGTAATTAAAAATAAAAAAGGAAGATATTTGCCATTTGAAGGGATGGACAAGTCCTCCTTTCAAGACACTTGTGGCTTTTGTGACTGGTTTGTTTCTCCTCAAGACTACCCCTATCCTATAGCCCTATATGGCATCTTTATATACATTAGAGAAAGGTGGACCCTCAGGGCAGACATAGCCCCTTGGGCATATGGCCTGGCAAGTGGGGCAGGAGCTAGACTTCAGTCCCCCTCACCTCTCAGAAAACTACATGGTTTTCCTGACTCCAGGGTCTTCTATTTCTGTCCCTCATTCTTCTTCTATACATGCAACCCATCTCCCCACAGAAAAAAAAAAAAGGAAAGGAAAAGAGAAAAAAGAAAACCAAAAGCTTCAGTCCTCATCTTTTTCTTCCTACTCTTCGAGAGAACTTCGATCCCCCCATGACTCCAGCTGTCTCTCGGTGTCTCTCTGTGTCTCTCTATACCCGAGCTCCCTCCACAGCCCAGTCCCTCCTCTAACTGTCTTGCACTCCTTTCAAACATATTCACAAAAGATGCAGCATCTTTTCCTGTGTCCAGGCTCGGACATTCCTAGTGCTATCAGCAGAGACATCATCTTTCCTCTTATCCAATCTACAAACCTAAAAGCCACCCTCAACTACTCCCTATGCCTCTCCTCACACAGCCTATCTATGACTAAAACTGCAGAGTCTGTGACATTTGTCCTTTTCTTGCCAGTTTCACTCTTACCACTCTTAGCATCTCATATCTGTTTCAACAATTTTCTGGCTATGGCATCCTTCCTTTTCTCTTCCAGTGGTTGTCAACTGGGGGCAAGTTTGCCCTCCCCCTAGAGGACATTTGGCAATATCTAGAGACACTTCTGATTGTCAAAAGTGTCTTAGGTGAGCAGCTGTGGCTGCAGGTTTGGTTCCTGGTGCCTCCTGAAGAAAAAAAAAAAAAAACAAGAACAAACAATAGGCAAAGCAAGCAAAGGAATTAGCTTGGGGAAGCCAATGTGGGTCACTGGTTGAATGCCGGCTTTCCACATATGAGGTCCCAGGTTCAATTTCTGGCCTCCAATACCTAAAAAAAAAAAAAAAGTGTGTGTTAGAAGTGTGGTGTTGACAACAAGAGTGGGGGGGCTACTAGCATCTAGTGGGTAGAGGCCAGGGATACTGCTAAACATCCTACATTGCATAAGACAGCCCCCACAACAAAGAATTATCCAGTATAAAATGTCAAAGGTACTACTCTTGAGGAACCCTGCTCTATCTCTACTTCTCCAAACTTCCTAAATGTTACAATCCAACTTTCCTAAAGAAAATGCACTTTGCACACATTACCTGTTGGCTAAAAAAAAATATTTCCTATTCCCTATATGCACATGTCTAACTCTGCCTCCCTTCCATTTCTATGTCAATAAAGTCTCCCTTCTCTTAAGGCTCATAGCCAGATCTCTGCCTGTGTGCTGTTTTCCATTTGACCCCAAGTTCCATTCTACACTCTTCTCTACCCTGCTTTGTGCTCCTGTGCTCCCTTGCCCACCAGCATTTGGTTGGGTTTGGTCTGTGGGAAGCATCAGTAGGTGATAAGAGATTTGGTATTTATAATCCAACTCCTCACCTGAGCTCCCTGCCTTACCTCTATGGCCTCAGCTCCTGAGGTGCATCCTCTCTTCATGGCAGCAGTTCTCATGGGGCTCCAGTAAGGGCTTTGTCCCTTAGGCCCTAGAGGTGGCAATGGCCTACCACTACAGCTGGTCCCTGGATTAACCACTGTGATTAGTTTGTTTAACTCTGCCCACACATCAGTAAAGAGCTCCTTAGTTAAACTCTCTTTCATTAAATCCTTTGAGTGTGCCATTTGCTTCCTGCTGGATCCACACCAACACATCCTTCACTTGAGGATTTCTCCCTTCTCTTTGCTCCCATTCAGCACTTATAATAGGTACCACTCTCATATATCATTCAGCATATACACCCTTATACTGCCGTGATTGGTTTACACCTAGTATTTCCTGTGTTTCCCACCCCCATTGCAAACTCCTTGTGGGTTGGGGCTATTTGATATGTCATTTTACACCTTTTTGGCATAGTGCCAAGCTCAGTAAATGTTTACCAATGAAAATTATGATAAAATGTATTGAAAATTGGTCTGATTTCATATACAGAAAATTTTGGAGTTTAATTACTTAGTTTCCTTTGTACCACAGGTGTTTGAGGTAATTTGAACTCAGTAACTTTTCCATGACATTATAAAACTGGGCTTTATGACTTCAATTGGGTTGCTCCAATGCTTTGTTTTGCTTACTTCCCAGTTCTTGATGGTGTTCTGGGTATTTGCAACTGCTGAATAAGGGATTCTGAGTAAAACTGGGGGTTTCTCTACTGGCTTCTGCCCTTGAAACCATATTCTTTCCCTTCAAAATTCTTTGCTGCATTATGATATTGCTAGTCTGCAGGGAGCAAATGTTCTATTTGCTCCCTATGTCTAAAGCCTGGCACTGTATTGTGCCCAAATATGTGCCTAATAAATGCTCTTTTGTCCCACAATTCACTTCAGTGAGTTTTTATTTAAACATTTAATGATGCAAAAATTGGTGTAAGTACCTTCTTAGGGAATCCTGGGAAAGTACAGGATGTAATCAAATGGCTTGCAAATTGTACTTATTTATTTATAATTCTAATTTGAAAAGAAGGACCCTAGTTATGAAAGGGGATGTTCACATTTCATGGAATCCTTATCCTAAAGGAATGAGGATAAGGTTCATTTTTAAGTAAAGAGGGAAATGCCGAGTCATTTCCTAGAGTTATTGCTTCTTATCCTTCCCATATTGTAATGGCTGTTTCTGTGGCCATTTTAAAAAGCTGTTTTTTCTGCTCTCTGTTAAATATGTCTCCATCTGCCTAACTCTGCAGTAGGGTGTCAGTTAGACCTCATGGATCTGGTTATTTTTATGCCAAAAATCCATATCCAAGTTCTGTTTCTTCAGTACCAGAAGTATGAAGAAGATGAGTAGAGAGGAGTGGTAGACATTTTGGCCCACAATTCACCTTAATAATTTCTTGGAAGAGCTTGGAAAATATGAAGCTGATGTAGTCTAAATGAGCAGGGCTACATTATGGCTTTCATGGGCCGTAGGAACTTTTGCCTTCATGGGCCCCTTCCTTCACTAAAAATTATATTTTACGACTGCATTAGTATATAGGCAAATACATTATTATTATATATTAAAACATTTTCTTTGACTTAAAGATTCATTTTTAAATTTTGACTTTAAAAGAAATTAAAACATTTTTGTGGGCCTACTGTGCCTGAATGAATAAGTCAGTCCTGTAAGTGAGCAACAAGAAAGGAGGTAGTTTGACTCCTTTTCCGGGGCCTAAAGATATGTGGGCTTCAATCTGTTCTCAATGATGCCTGGGTTGGGAGGTTATAATCAGAAATGAAGCAAATGGATGTTCTTCTTCTGAGGGGCTTGAGGGACTTTGGAGGGTGAGGCAGCTTTGGACCCTAAAGCTCAGCTACCTCCTAGGAATGGGCTGCTTATCTGTTCACTCAGGATTGGGGATCGAATCACTCACGCCACAAACGGCACGTTCAAGTCTTAATGTGCATTCCTGTGAGTGTGAACCCATTTGTAAACAGGACCTTTGAAGTTATTATTAGTTAAGGTGTGAACTCATTTGTGAATAGGGTCTTTGGAGACCTTATATAGATGAGAGTAAATTGAATCCGGGTGGGTACTAATCTGTTTGACTGGAAGTCTTATAAAAAGAGGAAATTTGGATACAGTCATTCAATAAAAGCCAGAAGTCAGAAGAAGCCAGGAAGAGAGAAAGATCTCCCTGTGACTGAGGCAGGCATGCAAGCAAAGAACCCCAAGGACTGCTGCAAGCCAGCACCACAGTTCTACAGACTCTGGGAGAAAGCCCCGCCTGTCAAGACCGTGAGTTTAGACTTCTAGCCTCTCAAACTATGAGCCAAGAAATTCCTGCTGTTAAGCCAATTGGTGTGTGGTATTTGTCATTGCAGCAGAGATCCTGTTTCAGTCTTTACTCTGGGAGGGTTCCCGGTGACTGTCCCATTTCACATGCCAGGAGCCTAAGGCCTGACAAGAGGAACCTAGGGGGCTTGTTTCTGTACAGCTGACTCACATTCTAATGCCTTGTGGCTTTCTTGGCAGCAGAAAGGAAAGATTTAAAATAATATTTTCTAGCTATAAAAGTGACACTGGTTTATTATGAATATTTGAAAGATATAAAAAGTTGAGAGAAGATTAAAAACAAAACAAAACACCTCTCTTAATCCTACCTTGTAGAGTCAACCACTTCCCATGGTTCAAGAGGTTGTGTAAATGGAACAAGATCCTTTAAGCTCCCAGCAGCCGCCCGGCAGGGCCCGTCGTAGCTGCTGTTGCTGCCTGATGTCACCCTCAACTGGAACGTGGTTGAATTTTACTCCAACATCCACCCCTCTAAAGCTTATATATACACCATTAACTGGAAAAGGCAGATTGCAAAATTTATATATAGTATGACCTCAATTGTGTAGAAACACTTAAAAATTGAGGAAAGCAATAGATAATTATGTTAAGAGTGGTATTAGTCCACAGAAGCTCCTGCGTGGTTGAGGGACAGCTTTTTGGGGGGATGGTGGATTTTCGGCACCACAGAAACCCTTCCCCGCAGGCAATTTCCTCATCTGCCCAAGAATAACAATACTCCTGTTTATATTCCTAGAAGAGGGAAAGAGGGACAGTGATCCCTCCACACTTTGGGGGCATAAATCCCAAACCTCTGGAGGTAGTTTTCCTCCTTCATTGCCTTTCCCCTGTGCCCACCCTTGAAGCGGCAGTTTCTGCAGGCTCCTATTTGTATTCGAGGCTGGCAGTGGGTTTTCCCAGCTATCCTCTTGGGAACATGATTCTATTCTCTACATAAAAGCAAGGATACAATTAAAGCTACGCATCAGAGAACAATCAAGAGAACCAACAACTCCACATTACTGTGAAGAGGATGCCATGTCATGAGGGCAGTTTCAGTAAAAATTGAGAAGGCAATAGATAATTATGTTACCACAAATGCAGGAGCCTCTTCCCAGGCAGGCAGAATCTGGCTCATCCCCAGGAGGTGGAGATGTGCAGGCAAATGTCTTGTTTCCCTAGGTGGCCTGGTTCAGTGTCTTACACTATTTTCCTTAGGTCTAACCTAAATCCTGCCTACGAAGGTATCAGTCCGTGTCTGTTTTCCTTAATGAAGACAGACACATTGGCACATGGGGCTCCATCTGAGAACCTTCTGGATTTTGGTGCTGGGTTTCTTCTAAAGTGTCTATGTCAAGGCTTGAGTATCAGAATGATACCAGGTGTATCATTCTCAGTTTCCTAGAGCTGCCGTAACAAAGAACGACAAACTGGGTGGCTTAAAACAGCAGGAATTTATTTATCTATCTAGAAGTATGAAATGCAGGTGTCTGCCGGGCTGGGTCCTTCTGGAGGCTCTGAGGGAGCCTCTGTGCCGTGTGCCGTGCCTCTCCCCTGGCTTTTGGTGGTTGCGGACAATCCTTGCTGTTCCCTGGCCTGTAGACTCATCCCTCCAGTCTCTGCCATCCCCACGTGGCGCTCTCCTCTCTATGTATCTGTGTCTGTGTCTGTGTGTCCTCTCCTCTTCTTGTAAGGATGCCAGTGATTAGATTTAGGCCCACCCTAATCCAGTATGACCTCATCTTAACTTACAACTTAATTACATCTGAAAAGACCCATTTCCAAAAATTCTGAGGTCCTGGATGGACGTGAATTTTGGGAGGACACTACTCAACCCAGTACACTACGTTAAGAAACTCTGAGTCTACATGGTACATTTAAATCATTTAATTAAAAAGAAACATTTGCTTGAGCACCTACTATGTGCCAAGCAGGAAAAAAATAAGCAAGAGGAACTCAAAACCAAATGAGTGGCCATCAGCTTGTTCTACATCAGATAGTGTGTTTAAGGGTCACAAGTTTTCTTTCAGTTTTTAAAGTGATCTGTGCAGTCAGATAGATTTGGGTTAAATCTGTTTTCTGCTACTTACTGTTTATGTTACCTAGGGCAAGCCACTCACCTACCTGAATCTCAGTTTTCTTACCCATAAAATTGGGATAATAATATACATTTCAGAGGTTGTGAATAAATGAAATCATTTAAAGCAAAGCACAGTTCCTAATGCGTGGAAGCTGCTCTATAAATGTTGCTCCTTCACTCAGGTTTCATAATGATTGGGTGCTGGGGACATCAGATATATTGGGTATAATATGAAATTGTGTTTCTTTCCTATCAAAAAGCAATTTTAGGGAAGCGGATGTGGCTCAAGCAATTGGGCTCCTGTCTACCATATGGGAGGTCCTGGTTTCGATTCCTGGGGCCTCCTGGTGAAGGCAATCTGGCCCGTGCAGCAAGCTGGCCCGAGCGGAGAGCTGGCCCACACAGGAGTGCTGGCCCGTGCAGAGAACTGGTGCAGCAAGATGATGCAACACAAAGAGACACAGAGGAGAGACAATAAGAGATGCATCAGACCAGGGAGCTGAGGTGGTACAAGAGATTGAGAACCTCTCTCCCACTCCAGAAGGTCCCAGGATCGGTTCCTGGTGCCTCCTAAAGAGAAGACAAGTGGACACAGAAGAACACAAGTGAATGGACACAGAGAACAGACAGTGAGAACAAAAAACAACGCAAGTGGGGTGCGGGGCGGGGGGCAGGGAGAAATAAATAAATAAATATATTTTTTAAAAAAGCAATTTTATATGCATTGCTTACTTTATGGATTAGCTATAATTTCAATTGTTCTCCCACAAACTCAGTTTATGACTTTATCACTTAATATGTTAGTATTCATTCTTCCACCCAAGAATTATTTCTTAAATATCTTTTATGGCACTATGTATTCTCAGGGAATGGAATTCAACTTTAATATAAGCTTAGTCCAGGCATGACTAGGAAGGGAAATCTGCTGGGAAGAAAATTCTACATGGAAGGACTTTTCAGAACAGTGGAAGATGGGCTCAGAGAAGTACAGCTGCCAGCAGAGACACATTTCAAATTCTGGCAGAAAAAAAAACTCCTAACAAATGCATGACTGCAGAAGAATCCTAGGAACCTGGACTTGCCTCTCATTCTTGAATTGCATTTATTCTGGGAACCAAGCAGAGTGCTGTGTCAATCTGCTATGAAGGAGGCAGAATTATAAATAGTATATGTGCTAGAAATAGGAAATAAGATGAATGATGGCATTTTGGGCTTTTGTGGCTTTTCCACCCTTAAGCAATGGCAGAAAAGGTATCCAATTTTGGTGGAGGCAAGAAATTCAGGAGCTGTAGTTCCAAGAGAAGTGGAGGGGAGGGACGAATTGGAAAGGATGAAAGTGGTGAAAATTGGAGAGGTGGGAAGAATTGGGTGAGATGTGAACAGAGGGGTGGGAAGGTAAACTGGCCTCCTGGGCAGATGAGATGAGAACAAAGAGAAATGAGTGCTAGGACAAAGAAAAGATTTTATCCAGCTGGAGGGAAACTTGAAATAGCAAGATAGTAATAGCTCATGGCTAGAAAGAAAGATTGGGTAGGAAAAGAATGATACAGCTTAAGCCATACTAACAGTTAACTTGTTCTATAATAGGAAACAGCTCTCAGAGAGGTCATCCAGTTTAGATACTGAATGAATTGAGAGCAATAAGCCTTGGTCTAGCCAGAGTATAGCTCCTTTTTTAATTGCAAAAATTCATGCTCACTACCATTTCTCTGTATTGCTGGGGTGCAAAGCTTGGAGCTGTGCTGCTTGGGTGGGGTGCTCCAGCAGTGTTATGCCAGAACTCTGGTTGCCCAAGAGAGTTTTCAGAAGCTTCCCACCCAGGCTAAGGTGGGAAGGGGGCCTATAGGTGACATAGAAGGGAGGTGCCTCAAGGAGTCCTTGAGGGAAATGTTATAACAGCCCTCTGCCAAAGAGATGAGATGTACCTAGTTATCTTACAAGTAGGAGGCGTGGAATTGCAGGTATGGTTCTGCTTCATTCCCCCACTGAGATCAGTCTTTCTGAGTCCAAAACAAGAAGAGAAGTCATAGGTAAGAGGACACCCAAGTACACTGATGTTCAGGAGTGTTTTACAGAGTGGTGCTGCCCAAACTCAGGAACAGCCTCGTGCTTTTACATCAAAAATTACATGACCAACTAGGGCAATCGTGTATCCTCCCACTTGTCCCTGATATTTACTAAGGTTGTTTCATTGGCTAGAATTTCCTTGAGGTACTTCTAAAGATTATCTCAGTTACCTTCTGCTCTGCTCTCATGCTCACCTCTCCCCCACACTCCAAAGCAGCTAGTATGCAAAACCTCCTTCCCATTAGAGAAATAATGTTGAATTTCATCACAACTTTATTACCTTGTGAGGGGAAGGGGTAATCCTCACATAACTCAGGTAATTAGTCCAGAGATATTACTGATTTTGCCAAACCTTATATAAGTCTGATAACAGATATGGATCCAGGCGCTGGGTCACTCCCATGGATGTGGGCCAGGGGACTCACTATTATATAAGGGTTGTAAACAGCACACTCTAGCTGGGGATGAATGTGGGTCTTGGTCAGAAACCTTCCTCATGGGAAACCGAGGCCATCACCAGTAGGCAGAGTGTCTCCTTTCTGTAAGTGGCTTGTCACATGTGCAGGCTGATCAAGTACCATCGCCCCTTAGGAGGCACATCCTCATCATGAGGATTGCTGGCAGGGGCAGACTGGCTATTGTTTAGGATTAGAGGCTTATTTGAGTTGAGGCCTTTCTCTCCAAGAGCAATGCTGGCCAGGCAGCATCTGCATCACCTGGAAGCCTGTCAGAGAAGCTGAATCTCAGGTCCCACACCAAACCTACCAGATCAAAACTGCACTGGACAAGATTGTCAGGTGATTTGTTTGTACATTAAAGTTTAAGAAGCACTGGGTTAGTGTCCTCCTTTTAAAAGGAATATAAGTGTTTCTTCTAGAGGGTTACCAAAGGCCAGTCATTTACATTGTGATGAGGACAACTTTATCAGGTAACTTCTCATTTACTCTGCTAAAATAATCCACGATGGAACTGTTGGTTAAAAGGGAGAGAAACTTACCAAACCCTCAGTCCCTGACTTTTACTGTAACTTCAGCTCTTACCACAGGGATATTTTTGTTGTCATTACTTTGGCTGAATAATTGAGTCACAACAAGAAAGACTACATGGCTCCATGGTTTTCACTATTTGCCTTATGCCTGGGAGTGCTAGGCAGAATAATACCCTGCCAAACGTCCATGTCTTAATCCCTGGAGACTGTGAATGTGTTATCTTACAAGGCAAAGGGGAATTAAGGTTGCAGATGGAATGAAGTTTGTTCATCAGCTGACTCTAAGATAAGTAGATTGTCCTGGACTATCTGAAGGGGCCCAATGACAACAAGGGTCCTTAAAAGTAGGTGACGTTGGCAAAGAGAAGGTCAGAGTCAGAGAAGAAGATGTGAGAAGGACATGACCACCCTCCCTTGCTGGCTTTGAAGATGGAGGGAGAGAGTCGTGAGCCAAGATAAGGGGATGTGTGTGTGTGTCTCTAGAAGCTAAAAAACACAAGGAAGTCAATTCTCCCTGAGAGCCTCCAGAAAGGAATGTAGCCTTGTCAACATCTTAATTTTAGCCCAATGAGACTCGTGCTGAACTTCTGACCTACAGAACTGTAAGATGATAAATATGATTGTATAACTTTTTTCCTTTTTTATTGTTGGGACTTAGGTGCACAAGCTTAAGTTATCCTGTGCCTCAGTTGATACAATATCTATCCATGGAAAGACCCTTTCTGTTTAAAAATATGTATTATATATTATTTTAGCCCTTTCTCTGCCATTCCTAACCCCACTGCCCTTCTCCTACAGGTATCTATTCTATTATATTTAATAAAGTAGTCCTTCCAATCCATCTGACAGATGTTTATTTCAATATATGAACACTTTTGCAAAATATAAAATACCTAAATTGTTTAATGCCTAAATGGAATTGTGCTATAAATCTCATTAAGTTTCTTACTTTTTTTTCCTCTCAATCGTGCTTTTGAAATCAATCTAGGTTGCTATATGGAAATCTAGTTCATTATTCTGTTGTATACATACACCATCTTTTACTCATACATTCCCTAGAGATGGACACCTTGGTAGCCCCCAACGGCGTGGCAGTGAACCTCCTTAGTCATGTCTTCTTGTGTTCCTTAGGAAGAATTTTCCCAAGTGTGTACCCAGGAATGGGCTCTTAAGTACTCGATTGTCCCTCAGAATGGCTGCACCAGCAGTGGATGAGGGTCCTGTTTCCCCATCTTCTTGCCAATGCTTGGTAATATCTGATCTCCAAAACACATATAGCTATGGATAACAGCTAGCTGTGAAAGGAAGTATGGAAGATTTAATGGAAACTGTGCTGTGAAAGTAAAATGGGTAGGTGTAAGTTAGAGAATAATTCTTGGAGGATGAGAGTCTATAAGAAGTGACAGATGTGGCTCAGGAAGGGGGAAGACGCCCAGGCAGGAAGACGTTTGCAGTGCTCAACACGGCTGATCACCGATAAGTAGTCATTATGATGGGGAGATGGCTTTTCTTTAACCATAGCTGTCTGGCTCCCAGTCCAGTTTGTTTCCAGTCTCCCCATCTCCTCCAGCCCAAAGGAAAAGGTCTTCTCGGAACTTCCTTGGGAATATGAGGGTTTCTCTTGACTTTCAGCTTAACTCCCTCTCTGCCACTTTGCAAATTTGTACAAATTGATGAATTTTGACAGATGCATACCCCTGGGAAACCACCATCCTAATCAGCATATGGAACATGTCCTTCATCCCCAAGAGTTTCCTTGGGCACACTTGCAGTCCATCTTTCCCCTGCCTCTAGTCCCAGGGAACCACCCATCTGCTTTCTGTCACTATAAAGAAGTTTGCATTTTTTAGAAGTTAACATAAATGGAATTATATAGTATAAATTCTTTTGTGTCTGTTTTTTATCATTCAGCATAATTATTTTGAGATTTATCCATCCTATTGATGAATGAATAATTTGATCTCTTTTATTGTTGAGTTCCATTTTGTTGTATGGATATATGACATTTTGTTTGGTCACTTGTTAGTGGACATTTGGTTTGTTTCCTGTTTTGAGCTATTATGATTAAAGCTACTATGAATATTCATGTACAAGCTTTTGTGTGGACATATGCTTTTAATTCTCTAGGTGTGTAATGGCTGCCTCATATAGCAGTTGTGTGTTTAAAGAAACTGCTACACTTCTTTGTACATCTTTAGCTTATTTTTAAATTGTATTGTTTTTATTATTATAATTGAGTTGTAAGAGTTCTTTTTTCGTTATTTTTTATTTTATTTGTATTAGAAAGTTGTAGATTTACAGAAATACAGAATTTCCATATAACACCCTATTATTAACACCTTGCATTAGTGTGGTGCATTTGTTACAATTCATGAAGGGACATTTTTATAATTGTACTATTAACTGTAGTCCATTGTTTACAATAAAGTTCACTGCGTTGTATGGTTCTTTGTTGTTTTTTTTTTAATTTTTATTTTGGTAACATGTACACAAACTAAAATTTCTGTATTCTACATAAAACTCCTTTCCCAGATATTTGTATTTCAAGTATTTTCTCCCATTCTGTGGCTTAGCTTCTCAATTTTTAAACAATGTCTTTCAAAGAGCAAATTTTTAAAAAAAATTAAGTCCAATATATTAACTTTTTCTTTTATAATTTGTGCCTTTTGTTTACTATTTAAGAAATCTTTGCCTACCCCAAAGTTGCAAAGATTTTCTCCTATGTTTTTTTCTAGACGTTTTATTGTTTTAGGTTTTCTATCGCTTGTGCATATTCTTAACTTCCTCCTTGGATCTCTGGGATCTTTGGGTCCACGAGTTTTTCCCAGAGGGGTCAGTGGTATCTCTTTTTATCTGCAATAGAAACAAACCTTAAGACCTAGCTGGAGTCCCTTGAATACAGCATCAATCTTCTGAGCTTACAGCAACATAATCAAAGAGAAGAAAGTTTCAAAATTCTACTAAATGGCTTGCCTCTAGTTAGATATTGTCATTTAGAATATGGCTAGTTGTACCATTGAAGAAAATTGGTAGGTGTGACAGAAGCTGATTTTGCAAAGGAGAGAAGGGTGGGTGTTCTTACACAATAAATGGGAGCAAAAAAAAGGAATCTGAAGAAGAAAGGTATATATTCTGGATATTTATGATAAGCCAAGTTCTAGGGACTCAAGCAAAAACTGAAGGATATGATTGCACAACTGTTGTTGTAAGGCAGAGGAGCACAAAGAGGTGCTACCCTGGCACCCAGGGAAGAGTGCTCTACAGAAGGGTAAGAAGACTCTTTTCCCCACTTCACAAAGACTCATCATGATTTTAACCAGTGAAGAATCTGGGAAGCTTGGTCCACCATGGGAGTTTCCAGCTCTGGGGGTTCCAAGAGCCATCAGCCTTAGCATAGACATCAGTGTGGTCAAAGAAAAGAGGACTGGGGACACAGCTGAAAAACAGGATGGAGGTTCTTGAGTACATGAGAGGTTCATCAAGAGGTTCATCTTGAGTACATCAAGAGGTTCTTGAGTACATGAGAGGTTCTTGAATACATTGGGAATTCTCAGCAATGTAAGAACCAGAGTATATAGCCTAAACCTGGGTTATTGCTAGTAATAGGAAATGAGGCCAGAGCAAGGTTTACGAACAGTTACAACGGAAATGACTAGCTCAAGGGAGTTGTACTGATTACTTAGAGCCACAAAGAAAGAGGATGGGCAGAAAAGACAAGTAAAGCATGGTCCATGACTGCTGGAGCAAACAAAAGTCCAGGGCTACGAAGGCAGGGAGTTAACTTCCCACCCTAAGAGGATCGTGCATTTAGGATCTGACTCATGGATAATTACCTTAGTGCTGCTCTGTAGGTGTTGGCTTCTCTAAGAGGGTAACTGGTGTCAAGGTTTTCGTGATATTAAAAAGGTATTTTCTTTTCAAATTATCATCTCAATGATTACCTAGAAATTTCAAAGGGGAAAATGCAATCTATACATCTGGCATTTACTGCCTGAACCAAGTGATCAACTTAGCATCATTAATAGTTGGAAACGTGTCCCCTGCTATGATACATTATGAAGTACACAGACTCCTATGAAGCATTCTTGCCAAAAGCCTTTAACCTGAATCTAATCAAGCTTCTAGGCCAAGAGAAATTTAACATAAGTCACATATGTAATTTTAAACTTCCTAGTAGCCACATTGAAAAGTAAAAAGAAAAGGTAAAATTATATTTAATAATATATTTTATTTAACCCAATATATTGGAAATGTACATTTCAACATGTAAGTAATATAAAAATTATGAATGAGATAGTTTACATTCTTTTGTTTATACTAAATCTTGGAAATCTGGCCTGTGTTTTACATTTAAAGCTCTTCTCAATTCAGACTAATCATATTTCTAGTGCTCAGCCACATGTGGCTGGTGGCTGCCATACTGGGCAGTGCAATTCTAGACTTAACTTTGAAATGTAGGAATTAAATGAACAATTAAAGGCCCCAAGAGGAAGCAATTAGGTAGATCCAAAGGCAGGACATTCTGGGCTCTTCAGAAAATAATGCCCTTAAAAAAGATTGGATTATGTGGTGTTTTTTTTCCCTACAAAAGGATCTATAAATAGCATTCTTGGAATAATTGGGGACATTTGATATTATGGAATTTTAGTTAATTTTCTTAGGTGTGATAATGTTATTGTGGTTATATAGGACAATGACCTTATTCTTAGGAATAAGTATTTGGGGATCTAGTGCTATGATATCTATAACTTACCTTCAAATAATCAGAACAACAACAACAACAAAAAACCTACACACATGGTATTTGTTGTTTTAGTCTTACAATTTTTCTGTATGTGTCAAAAATGGGAGTGATAGGGGAGAATGTGGCCAGAACGCCTCAGGAAATGCCCAAATCCCATCCCCAAACAGGAGACACTATTCTCTCTCTACCTCACAAGGTTCCCTGGGTTCCTTTTCTTTCCAGAAGCAAAGAGTGAATGGACTGAGACCTTCAGACAGCTAATATTCTGAAGGCCACCCTCCCATCCCTGTAAGTATCTCTAGCACCATGAGTGGGAGATGCAAAAAGAAGTTACAATTCGGAGAGGTCAGTATCGGACAAAGCAGTATTGGTGCCTCCCTACCTGAAGCTGTATCCAGCAGCAAAGGCTGTAAACAGAAGAGGAAGTTATGGTAGACTGAGTTATGTGTAACAGGGAAATTGTTCTTAATCTTAATCCCATTCCTGTGGGTGTGAACCCATTGTAAATAGGACCTTTGAAATTGTTATTTTTAGTTGAATGTGACCAAATAAATCAGGCAGGATAGGTCTTAATCCTATTACTGGAGACCTTATAAAGAGAAAGCCACAGGGAGGAGCCCAAAGCTGGAAGTTGTGGGAACTGGGAAGAGAAAGGAGAGGTCATTGCCATGTGATGGGAAAGTCAAGGATCCCATGTCTTTCTAGCTGGCCAGAATGCTACCAATCCTGGGAAGAAGCAAGTCTTACAGCCTCTGAAACTCTGAGCCAATAAATTCCCATTGTTTAAGGCAACCCATCAGGTGGTATTTGTCATGGCAACCTGGTGAATTAAGACAGAGGTGCTTTGAGTTCGGAGCTTGGAAGGAAAATGACAAGCACCAGTGGTAACTTTTATTAAGCGTTGAAGAATCAGATGATATAAAATTAGTAAAAGAAGCACAGTTTATCTGGAGCACCCATCTATTCCTGGCCCCTCCTAAAATGCCATATTTCCTTCTCTTTAACTTGTTTTTCATAAACTGACAAAATAGTGGTTCAGACCTTCGGTGTAATTCAGGTTCTCTAATTTGGAATACTGTGGAGACAAATGAACTATGATTTATTTGCATATATACCAATTTAGCCACTTGTGTAAACATTTCTTGATAGGGATGAACTCAGGGAAAGGACAAGTGTAGCAGGTGAGATTTGGGGAAAGGGAACAGGAATTAGTAATCTCTGGAAACAAAACATGGAACCTCTGATTTACAACTTAACTGGGTGTTGTATGACAGTCTCAAGTTGAACCACCATAAATTGAGTCACCTTCAACTTTGCTTGCAGCTTTCCCCAAACTCTGGTGTTCTGCCAACTTTCTCGAGTAATCAAGCCATCCTTTGCTCACAACGAAAATTGCTTCCTTTGATGCCTTGCTGTATCTTTTCTTAAGTGTGTAGAAAAAAGCCTGTCTTTAGCTGAAATAGTTGCTTGTTTTTGAGGCCTATCGACTTTCTTTGTCTGATCAGGTACCTTTGCAGTTTTTTCCTTCTCTGCAATTAGCCCATCCTATGTTCTTATCACCTTCCCTCACAAAGACCTCGCATCATGGGACTTGGCATGGTGAGGGAGTGAGACAGTTGTAAATAGAAGTTTTCAGTACAGACTCTGTTCTTCCTAGATTCTAAGGCACTACCCTAAAGGGAATGTGACTTCCTCTCACCTTCAGGTATTGAGAATCACTGCTTTTAATGAGAAATATTATTGATGTGGAGACAGTAAAATTCTGATAGCTACTGTATCAAGGGGAAGAGGAGATGTGGCAGTGTTTGTCCTTGGCTCAGTTATCTTCTTGGCCTGGGACTAATGAGGTCAAGCTCACGTTCAGCACTGTCCTGAAACTTATTGATACCTGGAACAGTTACTCAGGGAAAGAGGTACACTAAACTTCTCTTTCACCTTGGATTTTCCCATTTGGAAATATGAACCAAGTACAAGGGACAGTGAAGCAGACCCATATACGCCTTTCAGTATGCCCTGGACATCTCTCAACTGCCAGTATTCTACATCCTGTGCCTGAGGACCTTATCTGGAACCTGGAAGTTCACTAGGCCCAGGCACACATGGCAGTTCAGAAGGGCTAGAAAATCAATAGCCCAGGCTCCAGGAGTACCCTTCAACTAATGAACAATGGGAGATGATGCATAAATATCCCAGCAACTTCATCCCTCGGATGGGATCATTATGAGGTGTGTATTTTACACTGCTTCCCAGAGTTTCCCTGAAGGATAAAGCTCCAGTATTCCACTGTATAGCTTACTTAATAATTCACTGTTTGCTTACTCAGTGGGAGAATATATTTGGTAACTAACTATCCAAATAGGGGCTTAATATCCAGTATACATAAAGAAATCCTACATCTCAAAAATAAAAAGACAACCCATTTTAAAAATGGGCAAGAGATTTGAATAGACACTTCTCCAAAGAAGAAATACAAATGACTAAAAAGCACATGGAAAGGGAAGTGGGTGTGGCTCAATGGATAGAGCTCCCATTTACCATATGGGAGGCCCGGGTTTGCTTCCCGGGGCCTCCTTGCGAGAGCAGGCCGGCTGCGTGGCGTGGTGGGCTGATGCAGCAGGACCTCAGAGCAAGGGCGAGATAAGCAGACATGGAAGAAACACACAACGAATGGACACAGTAGAACACAAGCAGCAAGGGGGGGATAAATAAATAAATAAATAAATATTGGAAAAAAAAAAAAGCACATGGAAAGATGATCAACATCACTAGCTATTAGGGTTAGCTTTTTACCCATCCTGGGGAGTTCTGCTACATTCTCTAATAGGACAACAAGAATCCCCCGAGTGTAAGGGCAATGTCTAGTGAAGGAAGACAGACCATTATGCCAGACCCTTGACATTGATGATTGTACTTATGAACCTTTTCTTGTGAAATTGAAACTTAGCCTAATATTATATACTGCCTAAGAGTTACCTCCTGAAAGCCTCCTTGCTGCTCAAATGTAACCTCTCTCTAAGCCAAACTCAGCATATAAACATACTACCTTCCCTCCAGCATGGGACATGACTCCTGGGGTTAAGCCTCCCTGGCACTGAGGGATTATTACCAAGCACCAATTAGCAAAGCATCTGGAAAAAGATCTTGACCAAAAGGGGGAAATGGTAAATACAAATGAGTTTTTATGGCCACGAGATTTCAAAGTGAGTTGGGAGGTCATTCCAGAGGTTATGCTTATGCAAGTCTCAGGAGGATCTCATGGACTGCCACAGTAAACAGTGCCTCAAATAGCAGGGCTCCTGAAGGCTCTAGAGATATCCAGAAACTATAAGCAGGACAGACAGCTCAGGAATTCGGCACCTTGTCAGTGGGCCTTACTTTGGAATTTATGCTCCCCAGTGTAACAGAGTTAAACTCATTTATAGGTTCTCTACACATGGCTCTTCTGTCACTTTTATTTGAACCATAATTAGCACAACACTTGATAAATATATGTCCCAGAGACTTAAATCTTTGGTCCATCCATGTGCCAGTTGAGCCCTGAATATCAGCAGAGTTGCAACACCTACTCTCCAGTTCATTGGACTCACCCAGGACAACTAAGGAGATGATGGACAACGCCCAACCCAAGGAACAGAAAGTGTCTTCAACTGCAAGCAAGATAGCTCCACCCATCTGCCCAATGGGATCTAAGCCCCATCTCAATTAGAAGAAGAGTGGGCATCACCATCCCCAAATCCTCAAGATTGGGCAATGAAAAATGGACTAAAGTAGACTTATGATTATTCTAGCAATGGAAGAACTCTTATCATTGATGTAAAGGCATTGGCCACCAGACGTTCTGAGGGATGGGAGATGGAAGATTAGGTGTAATATGGGGACATTTTTGGGACATTGAATTTGTTCTGCATGGCATTGCAGTGACTGATACAGGCCATTGTATATTTTGTCATTACTTACAAAATTGTGTGGGACAAAGTGCAAACTATAATGTAAACTGTAGTCCATGGTTAGCAGCAATACTTCAAAATGACTTCATCAATTGTAACAAATGTACCACACTAATGAAGGATGCTGTAATGCATGAAAGTGTGGGAGGGGGAGTGAGTGGGGCATATGGAAATCCCTTATATATTTTATGTAACATTTATGTAATCTAAAGCTTCTTTAAAAACAAAAAAATTAATTATTAAAAAAAATTCACTTTTTACTGGCTGTCTTCCCTCCCTGACTCACTTCCTCACTCTCTTACGGGTATTTCCTTGGATTATCTCCCAAATAAACTACTTGCTCTCAAATCCTTGTTTCAAGGTCAGCTTCTAGAGCACTCCAAACTGAGACCGTTCTCCAATATAAGTTAGTATCATTAAATACAGATTGCCAGAGAGCTGCTAAATGAGACAGACACCCCCTCCTCTTAATCCTCCCTCCTCTTCCAGCCCACATCCCATCCAAGGCACTGGGGCCTGTGCCTGGAGATTGGCAGGATGGATGTACTTTCCTCTGTGTGGAGTCTGGCATTGTAAAAACATGCTCACAGGCATTAGGGAGTCTCTTTAATGTGGTGTGAATTGTCGAATGAAGGAGTATTGACTGCAATGGACATAGAGAGGGTGAGATGATGTAATGATGGTGGGTGAGAGGAACTTTTCCTACCTAGAGTGGCATCTCCAAAACTGTTCCCTGGTATTCTGGGAGATGCTAATGGATGGAAACCCCAAAATAAAATTTCTATGGTCAGACATTTGGAAATTGCTGGGATAAGCAGAGACTATTTTATGGTTGAAACGTCTTCCCCTTCTCTTCCAAAGCAAACTCTGGGTTTGAATCCTTGCTCCACCAGTTAGCAACTGTGTGACTTTGGGCGAGTTGCTTAAACAATCTGAAACTCCACTTCCTCATCTGTAAAACAGAGAAGAGAATATTTTTCTCATGGAGCTGCTGTGAGGATAAAATTAGCAAATGTACCTCAAGTACCTTATACAGAAGTTGCCTGGCATATAATAGGAATAATAATAAAAAAAGATAGCCAGTATTATTAGAATAGTATATGTAACTTTTGTTTTGGGTGTGAATTAATAATTTAACAAAATCCAGACATCATTTGGTTGGTGTCTTACTAGGTGTGTTATTTCCTAATGACGTCTGGTAGTAGTTTTTTTTTTTTGTCTGTTTTATTTTGTGTAAAAATAGGACTGTCAGATAAGTCTTTGCAATTTTTTTCTTTCCAACTAAATAGTCCCATACTCCCTTGCACCCCATCCCCTGCTCCCTGAAAAAAAAGAGGGAAAAGAGAAAATTGAGAATGTTTGAAATCACAGCCCAGAAACCTGAACATTTCTCATTTCAACTTTTCTTGGAATAATTTGATGAATGACCTATGCTGTAGTCTCTTTACAGCATTGGGACACCCATCTTCTGCTCTGACCCCTAAGCTCCTGAACATGATTTGTATTGTCCTTTTTCAAGCCAGTAGAGATTTATGAGACTTTAAACACCATAGTTGAAGTTATTGGAGGTTTTAAGGGATTAAGCAGAACTGGCAGTACCTGGAAGTGTATAGGCTGTTTCAAAGATTTATCAGCATTTCCATGTTAAATTTCACTTTTCAAGGATTGTCATGGCCTGGGTCTGAATCTGTTTATTTTGGGCAGAGGAGAAATTTTAGGATTTATCTTTTAAAAAATATCCATCCTGTTGCTTCTTGCTTTGTTTATCAGGTTGTGCCTCTGCCCTTTGTCTTTCCATCTTTCACATCTACCTAGATCCATCTTCTCTGGAGTTTCTCTTCTCTCTGCTCCTCTTTTCTCTCAAGTGGTTGATCCTTTTATGTTCCTCCATGTTCACATATTCACAAACTCAGCTTCTGACCTAGGAACCTACCAGCCTGACACCTCCCTGTCCTTTGCTCCTTGCTTAGAGGAGCGAAAGGATTCCACTGGCAGGGGATGGCTGCGGTGGGTGATCGCGTGGGTGGGACGTCTCCTGCCATGGGGTGGCAGATCCCTGTGTTTACACCAGAGGGAGCAATGATTCCATAGCTGAGAGGGCCTCACTGGAGTCCGGAGTTTCCAGATAAAGTGCCCGCTCATGCAAGGCAAAGCACATACAATTCCTAGGCTGTTAGACTGAGAAGAAGCTGCATTGAGCGACCTTGAAAATAGGTTCAGGGCACAAAGTGGGCAAACACGCTTTGCATATTCTACTAATGCTGGGAAGAGCCAACATTCTTCTCATTGGCAATAATTATTCTCATCAGCTTCCCTGTCTTGCCTCTCAGGTTTCTTCCAAGTCCCAGCTCTGCCCACCCTGCCAAATCAGTGTGGGTGTAGGGAACATGAACTCATTTTAATATCAGCCCATAGCAGACATCACTGGGAAGGAAATCAGAGAAGCCATTCCAAAGTCAAGTAAAAATAACTTTTGTGATTACATACTCTATGATTCCATTTATATGAAATCCCAGAAAAGCCAAATCTAATCTATAGTGACAGAAAGCAGATTGCAGGTTGCCTGGGGCCAAAGTAGGGGCAAACTGACCAAGATGGGGTGCAGCTGAAAAGTTGGCCATGCCAGGAATGTTCTTTATCGTGATTGTGGTAATGGTTGTACTACATTTGTAAAAACTCATTAAAATGTACAATTAAAATGTGCTTAAACTGTACCTTGATTTAAAAATATGCATCTGCTGTGCATCCACATTGCTTTCTCCCTCCATTAGTAGAAACGATGAAGAGCTGAGTATAAATCTTAGAATGCTCCCCGATCCATGGCATGGATAATGCAAAGCAATAGATAAACACCTAATCGGTTATAATTGACTTTGGAATGCTTTCTGTGCATTTGCAGTCCCTGAGTATGACCTGATTGACTGGGGCAGGAGGAAGTAGGCAGCCAAGAAATGTAGTAGAGGAGCCAGATTAAACAAGTACCAGGGAGAGACAACAAAAGGGCGACTGACCACACAGATGATAAAGAATTGTTGACTTTGTAATGTGAACTCTGTATTGTATAAAAGTGCAAAAGGGATTGGTGAGGCGGAACAGATGCTCACTGAGATCAAACCAACCACACGGAGTGGTCCTGACATCTGGATAACAAGAAGTCTTCCCAACTCTCTTTTCCATATCTCTAATTAAATTTTTAATATTACTTAAGTCAGGCACAGTGCGCTCTTCATTCTGACATCCAAATATCCATTTTAAATTGGCCAGGCTCACCCAGAGCCTGATGTAAATAGATCAAGAGACAGAGTTAAGATTTAGGACTTTGGGTTTTCGACCCTGCCGTGTGACATTCTGGAAAAATCACTTGGTTTGTTTGTTTATTTATTTGTTCATTTATTCAATGAGATTATCAAGTACCCACTCTAAACCAGGCAGTCTGCAAGGCACTGGGGATATATCACTCAAGGCTTCACCTTCTCCGTTTGCAAAATGCTTGCTCTGGGATTCCTGCACCATCTTGGCCACTGTGCCAATGGTTGGTGTGGGTAGTGATTAGGTCAGGCTCTGAGACCCTCAATGTTGTGGCTAGTGATAAGGTTGCCTAGGAGGTATAACAGAGAGAAGATTCTTCAACTTCTCTGGTCTGTGTCTTTCCTAAGGGTGGTTCCAGGCCATTTAATGATTTTTACCACAAAATGTTCCATAGAAATGAAATAAGCATTTTAGTTTTGTTTACTGAAATATTGCCCTTAAAAACCTTCTAAGGCAGTTTTAAAATTAATTCCTTATTGCTTCAATGCACAAACTCACATATAGTTACAAATTAAGTTAGCTTTGGTCTAGCATAGGGTAGGAAATAAAAATTTTTGTCCACCCTTTCTTCCTGATTTGCAGTATTCCCTTTCCCTTCTAACCCCTTCCTAGGCAAAATGTAGAAGTCAATAGATGCAAAAGTGCTTCTCTTTATGAAGTCTTCCTCACACTTATCTTTAAGTATGCAAGATCTGCAGGCTCTTTTACCTTAGAGACCAGCAAAGCAACTTGTAAGAAAGAGACTGATTCAAATTCTACTTTGTCCATTTATAATGTGTGACAGAGGGAAGTTCCCTAATCACTCTGTGCCTCAACTTCTTCATCTGGAAGTGCGGATAAGGATGTCTATTTTAAGATGTCATGAGTTTTAAATTAGATAATGGATATAAAATACCATGGGGCTTACCATGGTACCTAGGTAATGGTAGAAAATAAATGGTGTTTGTTATAAAGCCTAGCAGAGACAAGGGCTCAGAACTGAAGAGTTAAAAAAAACCACCAAACAGCAAGAAGCCTTCCACTGTTTCCTGGAATGGAGGAACCAGGACTTTCAGCCGTAGTCCAGTAGTGGCTGCTATGGAGGGAAAATGCGCTCAGATTGTTACATTCAGAAGTACTTATTACCCATCTGGGAGACGCTTATAAACTCTAAGAGGGAAATAAGTTGTCCATATGCCCTTGCCCCAAGAA
Source organism: Cabassous unicinctus (assembly GCA_029593785.1). Taxonomy (NCBI): domain Eukaryota; kingdom Metazoa; phylum Chordata; class Mammalia; order Cingulata; family Chlamyphoridae; genus Cabassous; species Cabassous unicinctus. The sequence continues at coordinate 12,407 of JAQZBX010006309.1, read as the reverse complement.
AGGGAGGGTTGTTCTCTTTAATCCACCATCCAGCCATAGGAGGAATGCATATGGAACGTTGATGGGGGAAAAGTCATGCCCCAGCCAGCTGTGGTGGCCACATCAGCAGATGCCACGTTCAGATTACCTCCACATTGCCTCAGGGAAGATTGACATCTCTTGGTTCTTTCTTAAAACAGGCTTTGTCCCACCAATAAGTCCAAATCAATGTGTGACAAAGAGAATTGAGAACCTGAAGAGGGAGTGTGGCCGGTGTTCCAAGAATAACAGACAACAGGATCAGGCTGTGATTGAAGCTGGTTGGAAGTCACAGTTGGCCAGAACAGTGGCCACTTTCATGTACCAAATTTCTGCTTACTCTCCTTTTCCACAGTCTTTTATTTTCCCTCCACATAGATGACCAACTGTGCTACAAGATTTGTGGTATTAGCACCTGCAACTGTCGGATAGATTTGATTACTGGGTAATAAAAGTAAGACAAATGGCTTGAAATATGTTTAAAAAGATGCAAACTTATTTGTGATTACTGATAGTCCCAAATAAAAATATACTAGTTGTAGAGTTCCACATGGACAGACCATAACTGCCTTTTTCACTGCTTTATATCCAGTATCAAGCACAGAGCTTCTTGGATGACCAACCATCCTGGTTTACCCAGGACTCTCCTGGTTTTAGCACTAAACAGTCCTATATCTCAGGAAACTTCTCACAGTCAGGGAAACCAGGATGGTTGGTCAGCCTAGGCTTGGCACACAAAGGGTGCTCAAAAATTTTTTTTTGTCCAACAAAAGAAATAAATTAAATGAACAGTAGATGTGTAACTGGAATTATAATGCAATAAATTGGCTTAACTGCTGTGGCTAGGAGTCTACCTCTAACAGATACTAATTTGAGATTCAATTTAGTGAAACCAACATAGTAGTTTGATGAAATACCCAGTTTGGGACTTTTTACACCTTCTCATTTGTCTCTTCTTTGAACCTCAGTTTATACACCTGGGCCATTAGACAGCAACAGGCTGCAGTTTCACTACTGCATTGTGAATGGCCAGCATTTCTAAAGTCTATTTTCTTATTTGGTTACTTTCCCACTCTATCTACATAGAAAGCATGTTTTTAAATATAATCCATAATAGCCATCTGAGAATAGAGGAGCCTTTCTCCAACGGTAATCCTTTATTGAGTGACTGCTCTGGGCACTGTGCTGGGTGCTGCAGCAGGGAATTCAAAATGAATGAAATAGGATCCTTGCCCTTAGCAACTCTCAGTCTAGAGAGGGTATGTGTGAATAAGCCTACATACATATTTATTACATGAAGCAGATTTGATACATGCTTTTTTAATTATTTTAATTGTGGCCTATATGACTGTGAGAGGAGATTCATTTTGAGATATTATGGAAAGCATTCTTAAAGGAGACAGGATTTAAGGTACTCTTTGAGGGATGCATAGGATTTCAAAAGCTGGCTATGAGGTGGGGAGAGAGTGACCTTCTGATAGAAGGAAGTGTATGGGTGTGGCAATTAATTTCATAGGCTACTCATTACATAAACCTGACTACCGAGTCTAAACTAATAGAGGCATGTTATTCCCACATAAGAAATCTAAGGCTGATGCAGCAGCTCCAAGGTGTCATAAATGTCCCAGGCTCCTTTGATCTTTCTGCTCCATTATTCTTAGTTTGTGAGTTTGTTGCCTTATGTTTTTAAGATGGCTACCCCACCTCGAGTCTCATGTTTGTGGACCAGGCAGGAAAGAGAAGAAAGAAATAAGGGTGAGAAAGAAAGGAAGGGAGGAAAAAAAGAAAGGAAAGGAGAAGGGGGGAGTGGGGAGGGGAGGCAGGGGCTTTATGAGGAGGGCAAACACTTTCTCCAAATCCCTAGCACACTTTTGTTTGTCATGTCTCATAACATGAAATGGGTTACATGGCCACCCCTTGCTGCAGAGGAGTCTGAGAAGGTGAGCATTTTAGCTGGACGCATTGACCTCCTGAATAATATTGCAGTTTTGTTAGCAAGGAAAAGGAGGACGATGTATTTTGGGTAAGTGACTGCAGAGATTGGCTTTTGAGCCAAAGCCTAGAGATGGGTAGAAGGCAGGGATTGCTGTATGAATAAGAAAATGGATAGTAGGATCCCATGTGTGTATGCATGTGTGTGTGTGTGTGTATTGGGGATGGGGGCAGGACAAGAGGGGATGGGGGAAGAAATAATATGAAGAAGATAAGATTGGAAAAATAGACATGCATCACAAGCAGGAGACTTGTGGTCCTTACCTGGTTCTTTAAATTCTTTCAGGAGTTCCAGCACAGCCTAGATGTTTCACATTTCATGGGTGGCAGTCATTCTTTAATGCCAGCCTGATTTTCCTCCTCAGACACATGTTATCAACACCTTGGATAGAGGTACAGGAAACACTCATTTCAAACTTGTACCTTGATATCAATATCAGAAGGTGATGGAAACACTTAAACCATTTTCTTGCCCTAAATTCACCCGTTGTCCTCATTTCAATTTTATATTATTATTTTGCTCAACTCCTTTAATTCCCTTACATAATACATCAACCTCTTCACCATGAAATAATTGTGATTTTAGTATTGCTAAATACTAATCAGAAATACATATATATATACAGAAATGTGTAATACTAATCAGAAAGATACATATATATTTCTGTATATACATATATAGATTTCTGATAAGTATTAAGTAATACTAAAATCATTGTATGTTACACACACACACACAAACATATAAACACACACACACATATCCCATCTATAGCTGAGTCTTTTTGAGAGTCAGGTTTGTCTTTCAGCTTGATTTCTTTTGCATCTTTGGGCAATTTTGCTTTGGTCATTCTCTAAGCCACAGCTCTGAATAATTTTCCCGTTGCTTGGCTCCAGCGTTGTATTCTTTCAGGGCAAAAGTTTCCAAAGATAACCTTAAGCATAACAAATAGTTCAAGAACCATGAAGAGCCTATTAGTATTAGCAGAAGTTATACTTAGAGCAAGAAGAAGCTCTTGCTCTAAGTCAAAGGTCAGCAAACATTTTTTGTAAAGGGTCAGATAGTAAATATTTTCAACTTTGCAGGCCATACAGTCACTGCTGCAACCACTCAACTCTGTTGTTAGCACAAAAGCAACCATAGACAATAAGTAAATGAATGAACATGGCTATATTCCAATAAAGTTTTATTTATACCACCTCTGCTCTAAGTGAACAGCAGGAAGAGATTCTCCCTCTCCCCCCCCCTGCTTTTTGTCTCCTATTTTGCTGTCCTCTTATCACTCATCTTTCTTCCACTTTAGTCTTTATTCCTTTCTCTTCCTAACCTCTCTGTTTCTCACTTTCTTTCCCACATCTTGATTCCTATTTTGTTGATTGCTAGAAGACATATCCCTGAGGGAAGTTAGGGATCCTTGGAAACGTGTCCTAACCTCTTGAAATGACACCAGAGAGGAAATCTTATTCTTTCTTAGGTCCATTTGGTAACACAGAGAGGTTTCTGAACTGGATCATTTGTCTGACCAATTCTTTTTTTTTATTTTTTAAAAGATTCTTCGATACTTACCTGGCAG
>JAQZBX010006308.1:0-53577 GCA_029593785.1 Cabassous unicinctus | reverse complement strand
AAAAAAAAAAAAAAAAAAAAAAAAAAAAAAAAAAAAACAGGTACAGATGAGTGTAACTTAAAAAGGGCAACTTAAAAAGATGTAATGTTCTTTGAAGGTTAGTCAGAAAAATTCAATTAAACCAAATGAGGAAAGGAACCCCATAGACAAATAATACATAATTTTAATTCCCTGATTCAGTTTTCAACTGGTAATATTCTATAAAAATCAAAAGGAGATGACACAAGATTTTAGTGGGGCTACACCCTGAGTCACGGTTTGTAATGTGCAAGTAATTTCCTTCTCTAGGCCTTAATTTTCTAATCCGCAAAATGAAAGGATTAAGCCAATCAGTCTTTTTTTTTTCTTTTTAAAATGTTTTTAAAAATAGAAGGCACCGTGGCAGTGAATGGTGGTACTTTAAGTATGTACTGAAGTGTGTACACTAAAATAAAAATTTAAATTTAAAATGTTCAGATATCAGTGAGTAATTAATTATCCAGAAGATCTAGGTCGTTTTTGTGAAATGAAACAAGGATGGCTACAACTTTGAATATAGATCTCTAGGTTTGAAGGGGCCTGCCTGCATGGGGGGGGTGGGCAGGGAGCGATGGGGTGGTTTTTGGTATGTTGCCTCTGAGGGTGGAGTGATGTCTTTACAAATGTCGTAGTCGTTGGGAGTGGGTGGGAGTGTATCATCAGAGAGATTAATCTGCTATCGTTGTGGTTATAGAAATACGAAAGCGCTAATGGCTAAGTCTCCCTTCTGAGGGGAAGAGAGTAAATAACGATCACTGTAATCAAAATTCAGGTGTACTTTAACCACAGCGCCACCTCTGGGTAGTCTTTATTTCTGCATTCTTTGCATTTAGCCGTCCTCTTAAAGTGCCTGCTTGAGGGAGGGAGCAATGACAAACTTATTTCCACTGATGCTACCGCATACAAAAACTTTTGTAAACACACACAAGTTCATTATGGGCAAGGGAGTTCTGTATTCAGGTATTCTTCAAACTAATATAAAATAGTGCTCAAAGTAATAATCACGGTCTAAAGCAAAATTTCCTAAATCAAAATTATGCTGTATTGTGCCCAGCAATTCAAGGAACTTTTGCTGACGTCACACATTCATCATTCCCAGCCTCCTCACCCAAAGTAAGAAATGTGAATGCAGTGCTTTGGAAAAGAAAGAGAAATCAAATTGTTTCTTTCTTCACTCCTAATTAAATTTAGGCACCATATTGATCCCAGATAAAGCCCTCATTCTCCTCTACTTGCCCCCAAATTATTTGCTCATACCCTCCTTTCTTCTCATTTAAACCCTTCAATCATAATCATTTTCCCGTTTTCTAACCCACAGTTCTCTAAGAACCTCCCATGAACTCACGAACAGCCAAAGGTTCCTGAATGCGGGGAGGGTGGCCAGGCAATATTAGAGGCTGATATGGCAACTTCTAACAAAGTGCTCCCAGCTCTTTCTCAAGAAAAACATATTTCATCCTTTAAAAATCATTGCAAAACTCTGTTTGAAGGAAGTCTTTTTAGGAATTTTTTAAAAAAACATCTGTCATACCTTTATTGCTGCCACTACAGAGGTCCTTTAAACTGAAAGGTTCCACCAAGGTGAATCTGAAAAGCCTGAGTCTAGGACAATTTCAAAATGTAAAAAGCATGGAGGAAAAAAAAGAGGAAAGGTATTACAGACACACTAATTAGAAACCTCAGGGAGGAGAAATGGCAGTTAGATCTGACCTGTGCCAGTTTTGTTGTTGTTGTTTTTAGTTACCCGGGCCGGGAATAAACTCCCGACCTCGCATGTGGGAAGCAGGTGCTCAACCGCTTGACCCACATCTGCTCCTCATTGCTGTTGTTTTTATCTGCTGGGTGGTAGGGTACAATTGCACCGTATGTAGAGTGGGGAAGGTCACTGAGGCACTTAAGAAGAGGGTTTTATATCCAGCTCAACATCTGGAAAAAACTATGTTTCAAAGAATTATCTCTTGGCTTTAAATACTGATGCTAACACTTTACATTTACTGACTACCTTTTGTTAGTATTTCTTAAAATCCCTTATAAATATCTTACTAAATGTTTCATTGGATTAAGGGGTAGATAGTTGCCTTATCAGAACATTCTGGGTTTTTTTCAGAAAACAATCTAAATGACTACATTTGGTAAATGGCCTACCAAATTAGGTTAAATCAGTATTTAGGAGTTCTATCCTAATCCTTCTTTTATAGGGTAATATAAAAACATCATGAAGAAGTTGATTTTTATCACAATAAAATAATTGGACAATCACTGATGAGAACAAAAGAGCACTGATATTATTGTGATTGGAAATTACTTTAAGTTGTAGATTTTACTTTTAATTATTCTATTTGATTAGAGCATTTGGAAGTCCTGGAGATGATGGGGGAGGAGAAAAAAATGATACAAAATAAGAAAATATCTGTGATACAGTATTTTGCCTGTCATAGCAAGGCCACTTTTATTATAGTGGCAGAGAGGTGACTCTTTCTTTGTGCATGTTTTTTAGGATAGGAATGGGACCTTTAAAAATCCCCTACATCTGCCTCAAAACTATCAGCAAATCTTGATATCATAGTGATGATATGACAGGAAAAATTATTTGGCTTACTCATATACCTACTTCTGAGACTGAATTCTATCAACTATTCAAGCACAACAATATTCCACAAAAATCAATGCAACTAAAATATCAGACTATATACATGAGTATATTATATATTCATTAGGGTCTTCTAAACGGTCTAGTGGGTTGAAAGGCAGTGCTTATTAAAGTCGAGTTAAATCTTTGCATAGATAAATTAAATTTTGTAATAGTTACAAAAGGGTATGTAGATGATGGGGCCATTTGTAAATATGTGAGATAGTTATTACTAAGAATATATTTAAAATTATAAGCTCATTTAACATTAATTACTGTTCCTCTCCAATACAATGGAAATGAACATTTATTAGGAAACTATGGCATAAAAACATAATTCACCCCCCCAATGTTCCCACTAACTTTTCTTATTAAAAAAAAAGGTTAATAATTCAGAAATTTCAGGTGCCCCAAACCACAACTTCTTTAGTGTCATTTTAAATTATAGTATCGATATCTTTTTCTCTGTGTAGATTTGTGATAAAATGCAATATTTTAAAGTATAATACTGGTTTCCATTTGCTCACCAAAAAAGTTGATGAAAATATGATAATATATATTCATTCAATTGTAATGAATGGCCCTATTGTAATTAGGGGAGTACAATCCATAGCTGTCCATAGACTTGAAAAATACACATTTCTAGTCTACACAGCACCATAAATTTTTTAGAATAAAAAGAACAACCAGATATGGATTTTTTTAAATAATAAAATTGGATAACTCAATTGACTAAAATGTGTTCCCTCCATGCAGAGGTACACATTATAATGTCCTCATTTATATTTCTCAACATAAATCAAATTTCATAATAAAATTGTTTTTGATGAATCACCACTTCTTTTCTAGCTTCAAAACATTCTGACAGAGAAAGCAAATTTGTCGATTTCTCTATATGATAAGAAATCACTGAAAATATAGTTAAGACCTTTAGTCTAAGATGATAATGTTTTTGTAAGGTTTCTTTAAAAGAGGAAAATATTCAAGTGAAGCCATTTCCAAATTTGAAGAAACAACAGCGGAATAAAATAGACTTTCTTTACAGCATTTTTTTCAGGGCCATCTGTTGTGCTTTCTGACAATAAGGCCAGGAGAAGTCATTGCAGACAATGCTCTGGAGATAATTTGCTTCAAAGAAAGAATGAAAACTTAAACAATATTACCTTTATACATGTTTGTTCTAATTAGAGGGTTAAAACATCCTAGCATTGTACCCAGATGCCTCTCTCTGTCCTGTTTTTATTGCTTTTCACGAATGAGATAACATTTAACACTGCATTGAAATTCCTACTTACTGCTGTGTCCAGTAGTAAATCCTAGCACATTATTAGAATATCTGCCTGTTATCAGCTCAGTCAGGGAATGAATTATTGACTATAACTCATTGCTGGGAAGACTACGTATGACACTCCAGTGAAGTTTTGATAATTTCTAGAAGTCCTGGTAATTTATGGAAGGGGGTTTTGATTGATCTCCCACCACCTATTTTGCACCTATCAGTAAATAGGACACATATTGATGGCCTACCTGAACTACATTCGCAATATAGGGGAGTTCACAACTTTAGCATTTCTCTTTTTCCAGCACAATTTCTATTAAAACGGTAGCTCGGTTTCCATTAATTTTCTTTTATGTGGGTTACTCATGGGAGTGGGGAGTTGGGGATTTAAACTATTGAATGTGAGGTACCACTATTCCAGTAATTATTTAAATATATTCCTCATTTGTAGTTGTACCAACCCCTGCCTCTGAAAGAAACCCTGAGACCATTGGAACAAATGAGAGTAAAGCAAAGAAATGTACTAAAAGATTTTAAAGAGTGTCTTGAAGTGTTAGGATACAGCTGATAGCACGAAAGAGAATCTTCTTAATTAATGGATATTGGCAAGTTAGTTATTATTTGAAAAAAAAATATTTATAATAAATTTGATAGAAAATTTGCAGATATTTTATATGCTATAACTGTCACTTTAAAGTTCACTTGTCAGAATATTAAATAATAATGATAATGATCAACAATCTCAACATTCCTTTAATTTTAGGTTTATTTTCCTCCTGTCTCATTTTTGCTACATTCTCCCAATTCAATTATTTCTCATGGTAAACTCTACTGGACAAAGGTTTCCTTTATTTCTTTACTAAGTTTTCATCATTGTGATTTCATTATTGTTTTATTTACTACAACAATTGCTTTCTAGAAAAAATAGCCAGTATTTTCAGCTCTTAATTATACCACGTAATATAATAAAAAATTTTAAATAATAATTTAAAGTTTAATGGTTATCTCCTGGATAACATTTAATGCATTTCTAGATTTCTAAAAAAATTTCAATTTATAACAAAATAGTATTTAGTAAATTGATACAAAAATAATGGTGCTCTATTGCCAAAGCAGTCAAGATTGGGGGTGGGAAACTTGACTGAACACTGGGCTTAAAGAAAACAATTCTTTCTCCATTTTATCTTAATTTAGTAGCTTCTAGCAGTCATCTAAACAATCTTAAAATTAAAAGATAATGTTAATGGGAGAGACTGTTGTCATAGGATAATGGTTTCCTGCTGCTAGATTAATGCAGTGGCAATAATACTGGAGCATTTATTGAAAATAAAAGGCAAGACAAAGCCAGGAGATTTATCTTTAAAGCAGGTGTCATGGATCCTATGACACTGTTGTGTTACAATTACTTTGTTTCAATTTTGCCAAATGGCTGATGGAGAATTATCTCTTTTCTTGATGGATGTGGGGTGGCAGAATGGCATTGGCTCATATCCCCAAGACTGGAGAATGCATTCTTTCTGACTAGAGGAAGAGATGTGTTGCGTGATTCTTCCATCAGAAGGTAGCTTCTAAAGGCTATGCCACTTAAAGAAACAAACACCCAAAATGCACAAGTAAATGCATCCCTTACCAAAAAAAAAGCATTTTAATGTTTCATTCTAGAAACATTAAAAAGCCCCTACACTGGCAGCCAAACACATTGCTCTCCAGCAAGTCTCAGGAATGGCATATAGGATGAAAGCTCAGTCCACAGATGTTAGCCACTCTTAGCCAAGAGTCCTGGACTCATCTTCTTTGAACATATATGATAAATTCTGGCCAAGAAACAGACTTCATCAAATGGCATCCTGACAGAAATGCTGTGATAGTCAGAATTCTAAGGTGGCTCCCAAGATTCACACCCCCTGGTGTGTACACCCTGTATAATCCCGTCGCCTTGAGTGTGGGTGGGCCTGAACTAATTGGGGAGGGGGTCTTCCAAAAGAGGGTGTAGAGGTCAAAGACAGAGGAATTCAGAAATATTTGAAGCTTCAGCAAATGCTTTCCTTTTGGCCTGGAAGGAGCAAAGTGCTATGTGTGTGAAAGGACATAGAGGGGGAAACACATGGAAAGGACCCAAGAGTTGCCTGCAGGAACTGAGAGCAGTCCCCAACCACAGCTGGCAAGTAAACGGAGACCTAAATCTTACAGCTGCAAGGACATGTATTCTGCCAACAATCAGTGTGCTTGGAACAGGACCTTGAGCCTCAGATAAGGTGGTGGCCCTGACTGATACCTTGACTTCTGCCTGGTGGGGCCCTGAGCAGAGAACTCAGCTACACTGTGCCCATATGGCTGACCTACAGAAACTGTAAGATAATAAGTGGGTGTTGTTTAAAGCCACTAAGTCTCTGGTAATTTGGTAAGCAAGCATAAAAAACTAATACAAATGCTGTGAGAATAATCCAGATGCCATTATATTTTGTTGCCACCTCTTTCCTTCCACTATGAATTATTTTATTTCTCCCCTATTGTCCAATCCCTCTCCCTAGCAAAACCTGTGGCTAGAAGCTGGAGGGTCCTCAGTATAATGAGTGTGTATAGAAGTTGGGATTTAGGGTTATAAGCAATGAAACCAACTCTTACTAACTCAAGTACAAAGGAACATACTGAAAGGTTTCAAGGATTCTTAGAATTAACATGAGTCTGAGGGCCAATCTTGGGAAAAGGCAAGAATTTAAGTAGCTCCAAAGAGTTATGAGGTAGGAATTTCAACAGTGGCCTCTCCTAACAGGAGCCATGTGGTTATGATGGTGTTGCCTCCATAAATGACCTCCAACTGTTCCCTTTCATCCTCGGACCACCTGCTCAGGTTTCAAAATCCCTCAGGATAGCCTCCTCTTGGGCGTTCTCTTGAGGTTACCAAAGTCAAGGAGAGAAAGGATCAGGTCTCTCTGTCTTCCATAGTGTGGACAAACACTGGAAGTCCCCTTCCATTAAAACTCTATAAGATGGGGGGAAGGTAATAAATACCCTAGAAGAAAATAGATACTAGACTTTTAAAAAAAATTCAGAGTATTAATGCTAGAATCATGTATAAGGGAGACTACAGAGACTGTTAGACAATAACGTCCAAAACAAGTTATCAAAATAAAGGAAAAAAGGGGTTAGGAGTGTCAGGACACAGGAAACCTAATAATGAGCCTGAATCTGCAGCACAGCAGGGAGAGGGGGTGTCATTGCTGCTAATTCTAGACTGGAAAATCCAACTGGCTTTTAACATGACCCACACTTGGGTAGGCTGGACCTATGTGGAAGGGCCAGAATGAGACTTTTATCTATGTCTTCTGTGCCTAATATTCATCAATTTCTTACCTGTCACCCTATCTTAAGTGTCATGTTTCCAACCTCTTAGAATAAGTGTCCCATGACTACATTATTGGGGGGGGTATTATTACACATGTCACAGTTGTCATGAGCAAATATTCAGGAGGGCAATAGGAGAACCAGCCTGGCAGACAGAGGGCACTGAAACTGAAAGATCCCCCATCTTGCTGATTTTGGTCTCAAGGTTTTCTTTGTTTTTATTTTTACCTTGATGAAAAATTTGCTGTTCTCTGTTCATTGTTCATTCTAAAAACATTAATTGAGCACCTAATATGGTACCAACCAGTGTTCTAGGTGCAGAAGATACAGCAGCAAAGAAGGCAGAGCCCCCGCCCTCAAGGTGTTTATAAATTATTGTATGTTAGATGGTGGTGTGTTATAAAGAAAAATGAGGCAGGGTACAAATGACAGGGAACAGTAGGGCCGGGATGAAATGGATCATGATGGTAGATTGCTATTTTATGTAGGGCAATCAAGGGAGGCCTCAATGATAAGAGAGCATTTGAGCGCAGACTTAAAAAGAAGTAAAGGAGCTATGAATCTGGGGGAAAGAGAGTTCCAGGTAAAAGCATCAGCAGTGCAGACACCCGGAGAGGGATATATGCTTGGCATGATTTAGAAGCAGGAAGGAGGCTGGGTGGCCTGGAATGTGGTGGGAAGTGAGATCAGAGAGTTCGGATCAGGGAATTGCCCCTATCTTTTTACCTGGGTTGAGAAGGGATGCTACTGGAGGGTTCTGAGCAGAAAAGGTATATGATCTGATTTACATTTTGACAGCATCACCCTGATTATTGCTGTGTTTAGAACAAACTACGGGGGTTGGGGGGGAGTGAGGGGGAGAGAGGGCAAGAGGAGAGAGGCCAGAGCCCACCAGATAAGTTCTTGCAATAATTAAGCCAGGGATGTTGATGGCTTGTACCAGTGTGATAGCAGAGGGGGAGGTGAGAAGTAATTGGATTTTGGATATAATTTGAATATCTGATGTGAGGCAGATAAAACGATGGTTTCTATTTCAAAATTTACATTGATAGAGTTCATGTGCCTTTAACAGTTCTTTTGGATTTCCAGGTTTTATGACAGCTACACATTCTTTTCTCCTTCTGAGAAGTTGGGCAAGGAACTCCCACTCCCCACCACTGCAAGATTCCCCTTCCACAAACTGTGTTTATGGCAGAAATAGTCACAATATTGTTTTTCACCCCTATCTTTCCATTTTAACTCAGAAGGGAGAAATGGCAAATACTTGAGCCTCTCAATGTGTGCCAGACACTGTGCTAAGTTCTTTCCATATAGCAACTCATTTAATTTTTTTTTTTTAAAGATTTATTTATTTATTTTATTTATCCCCCCTTGCTGCTTGTGCTGCTGTGTCCATTCGCTGCGTGTCTTCTCTGTGTCTGCTTATCTCCCCCTTGCTGTGAGGTCTTGCCCCATCAGCCCACGGCGCAGCGCGAGCAGGCCTGCCCTCATAAGGAGGCGCCGGGAAGCGAACCCGGGCCCTCTCATATGGTAAACGGGTGCTCTATCCATTGCGCCACACCCGCTTCCTGCCGTGAGGTTGCTGCATCAGCCCACCGCACCGCTCAGGCCGGCGTGCCCTCACAAGGAGGCCTCGGGACGCGAACCCGGGCCTCCCATATGGTAAACGGGGGCTCTATCCACTGAGCCACACCCACTTCCCTCTCATTTAATTTTATTAACAACCTGTTACAATAAGTATTGTTGGGGATTGAATCATGTATCCCACAAAACACATGTTTAATTCTTAATCCGCATTCTTGTGGGTATGAACCTATTTGTAAATAGGACCTTTGAAGATATCATTATTAGTTAAGGTGTGACCTCACTTGTGAATAGCATCTTCTAAGATCCTAATTAGATGAGGCCAAATTGAATCAGGGTGAGCCTTAATCCATATGACTAGAGTCCTTATAAGCAGAGGAAATTGGCCATGGAAGGAGAAGCCAGAAAATTCAATGAAAATCAGAGGAGCAGACACAAGGAGAGAGAAATCACCACGTGACTGAGCATTGCCAGAACACTACAGACTTGGGAGAAAGCAAGCCCTGCCAATCCCTTGATGTTGAGCTTCTAGCCTCCAAAATTGTGAGTCAATACATTTCTGTGTTTAAGCAAACCCATTGTGTGGTATTTGTCATTGCAGAACTGGCAAACTAAAACAGTTATCGTTGCTTCCTTTTCAAAATTGAGGAAACACGAATCATAGAAGTTAAGTCATTGTCCAAATCAGTGCCAAAGCTGCATCTCAAAACTTGGAATTCTGAAAAGCTTTGCAGAGTGAAGAAATCTTCCATAGTCCACTCCTATGTGCTAACAAATTAGTAGATGGGCTTCATTAAATAGGTTTGTGCAAGTTTAGCTTCTGAGCCAGTGGTTCTCAGCTGGGGGTGATTTTGCCATCCAGCAGCCATATGGCAATGCCTGGAGACATATTTGGTTGTCACAACTGGATATGGGGGAGGTTGCTATTAGCATCTGTGGGTAGAGGCCAGGGATGCTGATGAGGATCCTACAATGCACAGGACAGCCTCCCACAATAAAGAATTATCCTGTCCAAAATGTCAATAGTGCCAAGATTAAGAAACCCTGTTCTAAACCATGGTTAGATAATTGGACTCTCATAGTAAAAGCAACATCGATTGTAAAACATTTATTAATAATCTTTTCATTAAGAGGCTGTAAAATGAGGACATTTCTGTCATCAGATAGAACACAATTGGTGTCGTTGGTCAGAGTAAAATTTACAGCTATCCAGGGCAGTTTTGCCCATTATGTTCTGTAGGCACAATGCTCAGTGCATTTAAGTTTTCCAAGCTTGTAAAAATGCTTGAGACCTGGAGGAAAAAGTTCAGCAGCTCAAAAATACAAAAACAAAACTGCAAAATTGAAATAAATAAATATCCAAGTAAATGTCTACAAAAGGTTGCAGATTAACTGGATAATTCCAATATATCTCAACTCTTATAAAGGCACATTCAAATTGTATTAATTATGGGATGTGTTTGGTCTGATTTGCACAGATATTCCAAAAGCAAAGTTTTCTGGGTTCTACAGAAGTCTGATAATAGCTCTATGCTCATCATTTTAGAGAATGAGCTCAGGGCAAGGGGCAATGCTGCACCGGAATGAAGACAGGTGACAAGTCCTATGAAGATTTGGAGAAAGGGCATTTCATACAGAAGAAACAGCAAATGCAAAGGCTCTGGGGTGGGAATAAGCTTGGCATCCTCAACATAAGGTGGTGTTGCTAGAAATAAGCAAGACAGAGAGAGTATAACAGATGACATTGAGCAAAGAGACAAAGCTGCTAGATTTTAATCTGAGCACAATGGGAAGTCATCGGAGGGTATTAAACAGAGTTGTGTCAAAATCTGGTTTAATAATAATAAAAAAGATACTGACTGGTTCTTGTGAGAAGAATTGACTGAAGAGATGTATGCAGAAATTGCTACAAGCTTACTCCAGCATCCAATTTCCCCTTTCTTCTTGAAAATGAAGGCCAATTTAAGCTGAGTATATTGCCATCTAGAATAAAAGGCTACATTGCCCAAACTTCCTTTCCAGCTCCATGGGCCATATGACTAAGTTGTGGGCAATAAATAATATGTAAGGGGAAGTGTAGATGGGACTTCTAGGAAGTGGTTAAAGAAGGTAGATTTGGCTGGGAATTACACATTTTTTGTCCTACGTATTTCCTCCTTCTTTGGACCTGAATTTTGGACCTGATGGCTAAAGGTGACCTGATGAAATGATCTTAAGGATGGAAGTAATATACCAAGATGAAGCCATGTCCTAGGATGGTGAAGCCGAAAGGTAGAAGCTCTAGTTACAGATAGGTCCCTGGTGGTACTATGAAGTTGCCAAACCATCACTGGAATGCCAACTTCCAAACTTCTTGACGTGAGAGAGAAATAAACTTATCTTGTTGAAACCATTGCTAATTTTTTAATAGAGAGAGTTTAAACCAGTTCTGATACAGGAGGCAAAAGTGGAAGCAGGAGGGCAGTAACAAGGCGACTGCAGTCATCCAGGTGAGAGATAAAGTTGATGTGGACCAGGCAGAACAGTGGGAGTGGTGAAAGGCGAAAGAGTCCAGATTTACTTTGGAGGTAGCATCAAGAGCATATTGAGAGATGTATTGTATTGGTGGGTTGCAGAGAGATATCGAAGATGAGCTCTAGTTTTCTGGCATGAACAGGTAAATGGTAGCTGTCATTTCCTGGGACAGGGAAGCCTGGGAAAGGAGCAGGATTGTGGGGGTAAATCAAGATTCTATTTTGGACATTATCATAATAAGGTTGAGATCCCTTTTGAGATCCACATGGTAAAGCTGAGAAGGCAGTTAGATACTTTAAGTCTGGATGGAGCTCATGAGAGAATTCTGAGCTTTAGATAAAATTTGGGAGCTGTCAGTATTTAAAAGGTATTTAAAATCATGAATGAGACCATGAAGAGTGAGTTTAGGTAGAAAAAGAGCCAATGATGAGGCCCTGGAGCACCCTAACTGTGATGAGGAAGAAGAGCCAGTCCAGGATCTGAAAAGGAGAGGGCAATACTGTGGGTGGAAGATCAAAAGAATACAGAGTCCCAGAGGTGAAATGAAGAAAATAGTCCAAGGAGGGAGTGGTCAAATCTGAAAATGCTGCTGAGAAGTAATAGAGCAATGGATTTGGCAAGTTGGCTTTATCTGGGGAGAGAAGCCCCCAGCAACTTCCTTTCCCCTTATGTCTGAATAGCTAGAACAAGGTCCTATGCTCACCGCTAGACCAATCATGACTAACTCTCTGTGCTGGGAGAGAGAAACTGGAGCTGTAATCAATGGCTCTCTGCCTTGAAAAAAAATCAGGAATGATTAGTAAAGTGGGGGCAGGGAAATGGCTGTTAGCTGGGCCAATGTGTCAGTCACAATACTTTCTGTTTTTATATAAAATCCCAAAGCTCATCACAGTTGGAGCTGGTACTACATTTGGCACATGTAGTAAAGTGATATGTTCTTTTTGTTCTTGCCATTGGTCCCATAATGAACTGATTGTCAGGCATTTATATACTATTAACTGCAAAATAATCACTCTCATCTCAAAACAGTTCAACACGCCAAAGACTTCTAAAACTAAATAAAGATGCTGCCAAGTGAAAAATGATCTATTTCTTTTAAAATAATAGAGCCACCTGCTTGTCAACTTAGGAAGAGTAAACAAAGTTTGGTCACATCTGTAAAACCTAAAAAGTTACTCCTGACCAGGTTTTGAGGGAAAATGATGCTAGAGATGAAAAAAGAAAATGTATCCAAGAGAATTATCCTTGTGATCCTTAAGGAGATTCTGGGTCCTTCAGCTTGTGCTTCTCTGTTTTCTGGTGAAAAACCCTCTGTCTTGCCTTTACAAAGTTCTCCTAAGTTAAACATTCCATTGTCATTTGTCTCCAAGACTAAGGCGGGTTATGGGAACTAGCCTCTCTCACTTCCTCTAACTCTGCTGCCATATATGGAAATTGTGCTTACAAAATGAGTGGGTGGCCTTGGGAGGCAGAGAGTGCTGCTGTATTCATAGAAATTCTGATCCTGTGGGACTAGGCCTGGTTTCATCTTCATATTAATGAAAAACTAAACATATAATACCTCCATTTCAGGAATGCTTCTTTGCCTCTCGTAAGAAAATCTGGAGACATCAAAGGTTGCTGAAGCAAAACAGAAGGAAATACTGACCCAGTGCCCACTCTGTAAGCAAAGCACCTCACACAGTGCACAGCACTGAGTAGTCCCCTAGTCCATGACTGTTCCCTGAACCCAAAAAACTCCGATACATACAGTGGTGGCTTGCTCTCCAGGCTCTTATCATCTGGTCCAAGGAAGAAGAGCCAATGTATAGATACATATAAAGGTAGAAAGAGAATTTGGGCATGTCATTTGTATCTGCTGATTGTAAAGAGGCAAAGAAGATACACAAGAGAGCAGCGAGTAAAGTGAAAATCGTTTAAATTCCTTAGTGAGAAGAGATGTTAGCGATCCTCTGGTTCATCTCCCTCATTTTACAGTGAAGTTGGTGTCAGTGCGCAGAGATTAAGGATGCTGCAGAGGTCACCCAGCAAGTTAGGGGCAAGAGCCTTCCCTGGTCCCCAGGCCATCCACACACACCGCTCACCTCTTAGCCATCTATAGCCACCTCCAAGGCCAGGACATGCTCCCATTTGTTGAAGAGTGATTTTTTTAGGAGAACAGGTAAAAGAGCTGCAACGTATATACTGCACCCAAAGCCCAACTTTGTCTTCTGAATTCACACTTATATTCACCCTTCATTTTTGACAGACGGTAATTGAGAATGGTTACCTGGGAATAATTATCTCCTTAAGTGCACGGCGGACACTGATGTTCACTTTGCCAGCAAATTATTCACTACCATCCCTTCTCTCCTGCCTTTTGGAACCTTGGTTTTATTGATGTGTCGAGGTGTCAAGCACTAAGTCATGACTGGGCTGTGCCTGAGGCAATCCTTGCCAGGGATTGGTTTAAGAGTGAACATGTGGCTCAGTTCTGGCCAATCAGGTGTCAGAGGAAGCCTGCTTTGGCTACTTCTGGGAAAGTTTCCCTTGCCCTTTATAGTTGAAGTTGTAGGAAAAGTAGTCCCATCTCTTTTGCCTTTGGATGTAATAGGAGGAGATGGAGCCTCAACCTGACTCAGCCATCTTGCTACCACTAAGAGAGTCACCCACACACGGAGGCTAAGGGAGAGGAAATATAGTAAGAACCTGCACCTTTAATGATGTTAGTGGGTCCCTGAATTAACCAAACCCGAAACCTCTCATGTTTAACTTCTTACATGAAGAAATTAATGCTCCTATTGTTATAGCCACTTTTAACTGGGTTTTCTGAGAATTGCAGCCAAAAACATCCTAAATATTATAGAGTGGGAACCCATCTTCACAATTTCCAATAATCCTAAGGATTTTTTTTTTTTTCAATTTTTTTTTTTTTTTTTGAGGTACAAGGGCTGGGAATTGAACCCTGGACGGCACATGTGGGAAGTTGGCACTCAACCACCGAACCACATCAGCTTCCCTGAGCTGTTTTTTTTTGTTTGTTTGTTTTTTTCTTTCATTTGTTTTGCTTGTTGTTTTTGTGTTTTCAGGAGGCGTCGGAACCGAACCGGGGACCCCCAGGAGGTGGCACTCAACCACTTCAGCCACATCTGCTCCCGTTACTAAGGATTGTTACTTTGTTTTTTGAAGACAATAGCAACAGAAAGGGCCAGTTTGGGGTGATGTTTCTGTAATTAGACTTTCCCTGTCACAAGGCCTCCCTCCCCATGTGATTCAACCACATGCCATTTCTTAACACTGTTGTTTCCAGAATGTCTATTATTTTTAATGTGGGGTTTTGGCCTTAGCCAAACCTTGTTTCTACTGTTAGGATTTAACACACCTTATGGCTCTACCGGGTTTCTCCTGTTTCTTACTGCCTGTTTCAGAAGGACAGGGAGACTTTGAAAAAGAATTTAGACATTGAAAGAGGAAACAAATTCTCAGTATCAGTCTGATGGCTACTAATATCTATTTCCCACCAGATGGATGAGATTTCAGGCTCTGGTAAGTTCCTGATAGAGACATTTGAACTTTTTGAAACATTCCCTTTGTTTCATCTGTTTGAATGGGGGCAGTAATGATATTCCTTCCCTGTATATAGTTATTAAGAGTCCTTTGCTTATGTTAAGGGGGCTTATGGAAGGTTTCAGCCAAACACAAAACCACTTATTAGGACAAATAGAGCTTTTAAAAGAATACTATACTCTGATGAATAAACTCGTTTCTGATTGGCTAGAGTTGCAATTTAGCTTTTATCAGTAATTAAGGGCAAGCCATGGAGCAAACTCATTAGTTGACACCAATTACAATTGGTAGACGAACTAATGAGTCCACGAAAAAAGTTATTTATTTCTAAACTTTTGAAGCATAATTGTTGTGTAAATCGGATAGCGTGCAAATCTTTTCCATACGTTTAGGTTGGTAATTGAGAAATAAAATGGTTACCAAATGTACTCTTTGTCCAGTTTTGTTCTGTAGTTTGTCTCTCGGGACTCTTTAAAGTGTAAGGAAAAGGTGATGTCAACAGCAACGTACTCTGGGCAAACGGAGCCAGCATTAATTAATAGAGATGAAAGGGAAACACTAGACCTTTCTTAACCATCGCCTCGCAGTCCCTATAGTTAGATACTTTCTGCTCTGCAGATGACCAAACAGTCCTGAGGATGAGAGCCAGGGCCCAGAGGCTGCTGCATATTTAAAAACAAAACAAAACGGGAGAATGGAGAACGAGGCTTGTCTCCAGCATGTAGTCTTTAAAATGAGGAACTCTCAAGAGCTTTTCCCTTTGAAGTTTAATATGCGCGGCTTTACATCAATATAACATTTTAAATGTGTTAAACAAATTAGTCTCTGGTTACAAAAGTTTTGAGACATTTGCAAGTTGCTGTTTAACTAAATTTAATATGTGCTGGCAAGGTTGATCGTGCAGTTGTTCATTTAGAAGAATGCACATTTGGAATGATTAATAAATAAACCAGCCTCCCATTGCTTCAACCTCTGTGTTTATTTGAAGGCAATCTACTTTAAAAAGACATTAATATTCTTAGAATTATTATTAGAATAATTGCTTTTACTCCTCTCAGAACACACATTTTTTTCTCATTTCCCTTCAGCACAGACAGCTTTTCACTCAGATATAAACTTCCCATTATTATTCCCCACCCCCAAAAATGAAGAATAGGAATTATACACTTTTCACTAAGGAATAATTAATTTGTCTCAAGTATTAGAACAGAGAATTGTAGAGTGACTTTGAATGGTAGTCTCTGAGGAGTAGCATTGTTTGTTCTCTCCAGTCTTTAATGAGCTTTAGTAAATGGCCAGGAAAAATTACCTTCTTTCTGTAATACGAGAGAGGCGAAGAATGAAGGAAGCTATAGAATCCCTAAGAGAAAAGGGAACACACACGCACACCCCTTCACAACAGCACTCTGGCCGTTAGGAAGATACAGTTCTCCTTTAGACTTAGTTGAGGACAAGAGATCTGGTTACTAAGTGCATTAAAACAGAAGCATGTCCCTAATTTGTATTGATTATTGTTATCGCTACCACTGTTGAATCTGCTGGGGAAACCATCCATCCTATAATTCCATGGGGTTGGATATTTATTACACCCGCCATGTTAAATTTCTTTCCTTTTCAATGACTGGAAAAGAATTAGAGCTGGAGCTTTTAACAGAAAGTAGCTGAAGAGGAGCTGCCCCTCCCCCACAGGTCACTGCACTCCATAAAAAGGGCCTCTGGACTTTAAGGGGCCTTACCACAGCCAAATGGCTTTTACCGAGGGCTGGGTCATTTTGCACAGGGAGCTGCCTTGCTTTTTGTCCTCAAGAAGCAGAGCTCTCTTCCATCATAAAGTTCTTCAGGTATAGGGGAGTTTTCACACCCCTTTGGAAGGGTCCTGGAAGGTAGACTTCCCAGAGACGCCAAAGCGGGTACACTTTGTCCCACACCTTCAATCTTGTGCTGGGGATTAAGGGGACCAAGAGATAATACTGCTTTTCCTTGTCTGTGTCCTGAACCGACAAAGAAATAAGACCAAACAGGTGGGGGTCCAAAAAGCACTCTCACACTGACGGAGCTGGCATCTGCGAAAGTGCTTCTGACTGTGGGCAAGTGAGCTTTGTAATACCAAATGGCAGAGCTGGACAGACTTCCCAATGCCGGTCTCGACAGCTCAGCTGAATGCAGGGCAGAGAGCAGGGGAGAGTTTGGCTCTGGGGTCAAGAGGATAGGGAAGGGAAGCGGCGAGCATGTCAGGACTCTCCTCTCTTCTCGGGCATCTGATATCCCAATGCCCAGCACCCAGAGGTGCCCACCGTGTGCTTTCGGTCCTCGCCTGCATTCCCTGGATTGTGCTTGTCTTCCTTTGCTTATCAATTGTTACTGACCTTAAGCTGTATTCTGGCAGGACCCTCACTGTCACTTTGACAAGTCTCATAAACCGGTTCCCATTAAAATTGGAATGGCTGGTAGAAACTTAATGTAATAGGTGCTGTCAATGAGGAGGAAAAAACAAAGAAAGCTAGAGACTGTGGGTTTACAAGTCAAATAGACCTGTGTGAATTTCGATTCCGCCTCCTACTATTCTGCACCCCTGGGCAATTTCTTTAACTTCTCTGAGCTTCGGGGTTCTCATCTATAAAATAGGGGAATACCGCCTATCTTAGGACCACTGTTGGTGAGGACTGGGCAGGCCATGGGTCTGCACCATGCCTAACCCTCAATAAATATGCATATCCTTCCATTGGTACGCAGATGTAAGGGGATGGTAATGACGACAGTTTCTAATTACGTAATGCTTAGAGTTTACAAAATTCTTTAATATAATTATTAACATAAAAGATTATGTTAATACCTCATGTAAGGCAGGAACTGTCTCTGTTTTGCAGGTGAGGAACCTGAAGCTCAGGTAATCTGAGTGACTTGCCCAAGGTCATTTAGCTGGGCACTAACAGAATTCAGATGTGGCTAGGAGTTCGCTGCCTCCAAATCCTCCGTGCTCTCTACTCATCCAATTAGTTATCAGTAGTAGATTTTCTAACACTGGAAACTAGAGACAGCATTGAATAAATCAGAAGAGGAAAACTGGCAGCACAGGGCCTGTATCTAGATGTTTTAGTTTCTTTAAAAGTTGAATTTTTTTGCTAACATTTGAAAATTGATAATATTACTTGTAAATATTTGAATGTATAGCTTCTTTTAAAAGTCAAGAGGTCTGGAACCTCGGGGCTAACATGTTAATGTGGCTCCACCACCTACTCATTCTACGACCTTGGGAAACTTACCTCCCTGCCCTCCCTCATGGGTAAACTGGGGGTGGTGACAGTACCTACCTCAGAAGGAGGTTGAGAATTAAATAAAGATAAAACATTCAAAATGTTTAGGACAATAATGCCTGGCACATAGGAAGACCACAATCAACTTTAGGTGTTATTTTTATCCTACAAACTACCGTCTGCCAGAAAAAATGGAGGCTGAGGATTTTGCTGGAGAACTGCAAACGGTTCTTATATCTGAAGAAATACAAGAAGGGAGAGTTGTTTTAGTCTGACATACAAAGCCAAAGTTGGTTCTTAGGCAGAAAGTACAGATTAACCCGGCATTAATGCCTGAGCCGTTCCAGCTGAGGTTCTCAAGAAAAGATTTGTCATGTCTCGCATCTATGATATTTTAAGCTAACAAGAAAAAAAAATAACTCTTGAGCCGGCATTTTGCATTGCTTTGCTGGAAGGAAAGAAAGAGGAAAGGGAGGGGGAGGAAGAAAGGAAGGGAGAAAGGGGAAAGAAGGAAGAACTTTGTATGGTTTTGCTTGACCTAAAGGAGGGGAGGGAGGGAGGGAAAGAAAGAAAGAGAGGAAAAGAGGAGAGGGGAAGAAGAAAGGTGGGGAGGAGAAGGGAGGGGATACAAAAAAGAAAGGAAAAGAAAGGCAAGGAAAAGAAAACCAGAGAAGGGTATTCTGATCAGGGAAGGTGACTTACCCATGCTGCTGGAATACTTCAGATGTGTTTGTGCCCTCTGGTAGCAACTTGCATTTGCTTTGTTTTGTTTTTGAAAACTTCAAAGTTTCTCTAGGCTTCATCCTCAATTAGAACAAATGTCAGTAACATGCTTGAATAAAATTTGTTTAGAGATGTGTGTATGGTTGAAAATTGCACATTACACATGCCCCATGCATGATTTTCCACTAAATTTCTAACGAAGAGCCGAGGTACATGGTTCCAGATAGACGAGTGAATTTGAATGTATATATCTGGTGCTTTGCACGTTGACATAAACACAGCTGCTTTTATACATTTGAGAACATTTGTGTTTATTTGAATGTGTGATGGGGAGGTCATCAAAATGAACACACTCGTTGTGTTTATTTGAATCTCACATTGCTCATAAGAATACATGCCATGTTTGAACATGCAGTCAAACACCAGCTTCTCTAAAAGGCAAATCAAACCCCAAAAGGCAATTCAGAGCAAACCCCATTAATGCCGCTTTAGTGTTGAAATTCCATTCACGTGAAAGCCAGGGAATTTAGAGTTAAAGGTTTTCAACAGAATTTTACTTCTACCAGCTTGAGAGAACTAGAACAGTTTCTTTCCATTAGTTTATCACAATACATATAATTTGTATTTAGTAATCAAAAAAAGAAAGAAAAGAAGAAGAAAAAAGAAACACTCTAGCACTAAAGTACCAAAAATGTTTGCTGAGTCCTAAGGAACCATGGACTATTATAATATCAATAACATAAAGAGCATGTAACCTTTATTGCTTTGTATTTGAAGATGCTGCTGGCAATATCAGTGAAGTTATAGTTCTCTGTCGGAAGGACTTGAGTCAGAAGATTTAGACGATAGTTTGATAGTTATGGCGATGAGGATGGTTTGAATCCATGTTTTACTCTCGTTTCTACCAGCACAAGGATATTCCAACACATACATACACTGTAAAGCATAATGGTTTGGTAAGTATAGATTTTGGTCCATGAGTAGAGGCACTTACATGTAAATATACTTGTTTTACTCTTTAAACAAGCTATTGCCAAATACAGCAGTCTGTGATTCATAATCTTTTGCACACTTCAAGAAGAAGAACATTAAAATTCAACCCTGACACTTTGAAGCAATGCAAGCTGCTGCATGTGTGCCTATGGTAGGCTGAATTATGTACCCCAATTTAGACATATTCTTAATCTTCATCCATGCCCCTGTGGGTGTGAGCCCATTGAAAATAGGACCTCTTGAAGTTGTTTTATTTATTTATTTATTTATTTGGAGGTTCCAGGGATTGAACTCAGGACCTCGCCACATGGGAATCACATGGGAAGCAGGCGCTCAACCATTGAGCTACACCCACTCCCGCTCTAGAAGTTATTTTTAGTTAAGGTGGGCCCCAGCTGAATGAGGGTAGGTCTTAATTTGGGTTAGCAGAAGCCTTCTAGAGAGAACCCAGAAGCCACAGGAACAAGAAAGAAGATGCCACCATGTGATAGGAGGCAGAAACACAAGCCAGGGAACCAGAATTGCTGGGAGCCAGCCCCAAAACACCACAGATTTTTAGGAGAAAGCAAGCCTAGCTGATATCTTGATTTTGGACTTCTAGCTTCAAAACCATGAGCCAATAAATCCCTGTTGTTCAAGCCAACGCATCATGTGATATTTGTCATAGCAGCTCTGGAAAACCACGACAGTGTCTACTGCTCACCTGTTGGTCTAGTTAAAGCCAAAACTGTTCTCTATTCAGCTAGGGTAGCTTTTTGAGTTCTTTATCTCCTATATGCTACAATTTGGAAAAATGATCTAGGTTATCTTGAACTGAAGCATCTGTATTTGGAACCTTCAGTCTTAGATTCACGTAGTTTGTTGCCTGTGCGGTTTTCTTTGAGAAAAAAATATGAAAAGCAAATAAATAAACAGAAGGGAGGAAAGGGGTACACAGAACAGCAAGATGAGGTTCTTCTGGAAATTAAATAGCATATGCAGGCAACTGAACAACAAGAAAAAGTGTGTGTTTCTCTTTGGCTTATGAGAGTTGACAAGATTACAGCCGATGGTGGTTTGGCTGGAGAGTAGGAATTTTATTGTACGAAATTAATTAAAGCCAGAGGGAGTGGGATACCAGGAGCGGGAGGTGAGTCCGTGTTTCCACAGAGCCACAGAACACTGGGGTTTGGCCACCAGGCAAGACTTCAAATATGTGAAAAACTTTCAAAATAAAAAGACATTAAAAAATCTTTAAACGCCTACGTTGTCATAATGGAACATGTTTTGAATAACATGATGTTTCCACTGGTTCCCTATTAGAACAATTACAAAATTTGAAACTGCTTACTTTTTAAGAGAGAAAATCAGATTGATTGGGACCAGAAACAATCTCTATTCCTCTTTTCCATTTTCATTGACTGTGTCATGTCTTTGTTTCCCTACCAGGATGTATTTTTGTCTACCTAAAATATTATTACTACATTTAGTTTGTTACTCCATTAGTTTTAATGCTTTTAAAAAATGTTTCAGTAATGACAAATGGAAAAGAGGAGAGGAGTTGCATTTTAAATCAAGTCATTTTCTGAGTTTTATGTGGACAACAAGCAAGACTATCTCAAACGTTCCCTTTAATGAGGCCCCCAAATATACAAAGAGATCAAACTCCTTATAAACAAAGGGATTTTTCTTCTGACTTTGGAGTGATATCTTGTTACACTAATGGCTCTTGACAGCTATCATAAGACCCTTCATTTACAATCCTCAGAACTAGGGAAGCTAGACTGCCATTTTAAACCTCAGTGTCTCCCAATCAGAAACATGCAAGTAGGATTCTCAGAGAAAGACATGGGCCAAGGTAAGAGAAAGCACAGTCAATTTAAGTAAAAAGGGAAGTTGCAAAAAGTATGTGTGATAGGATCTCATTTTCCTTTCTAAAAATATAATATTTGCAATACATGTACATGTATGTATGTATGTGTATACATATATACACATTTAGAAAAAAAGATGAGAAAAGATATGGGCCAAAATATTAAAGGGGAGTCCTTCTTTTTCATTAACTATATTTAGTTCTTTTCTATAGTAAAACATGAATTACACTTGTAATGTGAAAAAAATATTTTTAAAAATATTTTTAGAAATATTTTTCAGTGGAAATTTTCTAAATTAATGACATGATACCATTCAGTTTTCCCTCTGAAAATAACTCACTTGAGGATCAGCTCACTGAACCTAAAGGTTCTTGGACAACATATGATTCAGGACCATTTAATTCCTCTTTCAAAAATAGAACAAGTGGGACTCCCAACAGCAATGTCCTCAGTGTCTCAGGACAGTAAGTGAAGGAGGCCTTGTGTGACCTAGGTCCTCAGTTTGCAGACATCATGCTCTTTCCTCCATTTGGAGGAAGATCTGGATTACATCCTACCATTTGTCAGAATTTTACTCATCCTTTCAATAGTCCAGCAAGGTGAATATTACTATCGGCCTCAGTGTTCAAGATGAGGACACAGAACTCAGAGAATGATTTGACCAGTATCTCATGGCTGGGGTGTGGTCAAGCTGAACCCCTCCGGAGCACTGATCCTGGGCCTGGAGCTCATCCCTGCCTAACTGTGCAGTGCACCCAGGCAAGTCACCCACAGCATTTCACATATGGTCGCTGACCAGAGGGTTATGTTGACCATACTCTGCAGCCAGAAGGCCTGCATTCGAATCCTGGCTCTGCCACTTACTAGCTGGATGAATTTAGGAAGCCTATTTAAACTGTCTCAACAAGAAAAAGAAAAAAAGAAAAAAATAATAAAAATAAACTGTCTCCACCTCAGTTTCTGCATCTGTAAAATAGGGATAGCAATAGCTCTACCTGATACGATTATTGTGAGAATTAAGTGGTTAATATACATTAAACACTTAAAACAGTTCCTGGCCCCTGATAAATATTACAAGACTGCTGGCTATTATTATTATTAACGTAAGTGGATCATCTGCATCACTTACCTTAAATAAGAGGAATCTATAAATAAATAAAAATAAAGCCATGTTATTAAATTATATGCTGTGGTCAGTTGAACGCTCTAAGGATGAGGCCTACCCTCTGCAAAAAGGAGACAAACTAAATTATTTAAAAGGTGTTAAAATCACAGCATCAATCGAGACAGTCTCCTTGAATTGATTACAAGTATTGAAAGAGAATTTTGAATGGAGTAATTTTCTCACTGAGTTAAGCAATATGCCTTAATACCTGTGTCCATGAACCACCCCCAAATCACCTTAAAACACTGTCTCACCCTTAGGACACACTGATAAACCATTACTTGCTAATATGAAAACTGGGCTAGTGGGACAATGTATGGATTTTCTCAAGGGCAAGAAGGCTACACTGGCTAGTCAGATTTTAGGGTCTCACTCTTCTGGTTTCAAGGGGTTAAAAAATTCAGGCATTTGGGTATGATCTTGCTCTCTCCAGCAGTGTGGCAAGGTGTGGCGGATGTGTGGGGCTCCACCTCTCTCACTTTCTCTCTTTCTCTCTCTCCCTCTCTATTTTCCTCCCTTTCTTCTCCTTGAATGCTCTCTCTGCTTCAAGAGCAGTACAAGATGAGCTAGCTCCATGGTGGACACCGGGAGCAAACTTGCTCCATCTCCCTGATCGTCTTGCTATTGCCTGCTGTGCAGGGGATCAACCTTTCCTAGCATCGAAGCATGAAGCTCCAAACCAGGAGTCTGTGTACTGAGGGAGGAAAGAGAGCAAACCTTCCAGACTGCTGCAGCCTGAGATGACTTCGACCTAGACAGATTAGAGGGGCTCAGCCTTCTGTGTGGTCCAGTCCCGCATTCCAGATTTTTCTGCATTGGTGTTGGAGGCCAAAACCCTAGCTAGTAATAACATGTAACTTCCTGTACCATTTACTGTTTCTTCTTATTCTCTCTCTCTCCTTAGAGTGAGGATGGGTGGCCAACCAGGAAGGAGCTCAGGATTGCTGGGTCCCTGAATATAATATCATATAATACCATCCCACTCTCATCCCAATTTCAAACAAAAACCTGCTGGTATTTTCAGGCACATTCCCCAAGGATTGTCTCTGACAACAGCAGCGTTGGGCCTGGTGGCAGGCTACTGTAGGACAGACCTGGGCGCAGGTGGCGGCCCTGGGTCTATGGGGTAGCTTCATTCCAGTGTGTGAGCTTGAGGTGTGATTTTGAAGGAAGACTTCCTGAGGAGACGTTTGTGGTAGATTTTTTTGGTGATTGTTCTCTTCTGCCCACTTTGTGACTCAGGTGGGAAGAAAATCAAAGCAAGGGCAGACCACAGTCTGGAAGAACTTCAGGTCCAGGCAAGTACCTGGCCCAGTATCTGCCAGTGCTACACTGGCCTCTTTGAAATGCTTTATTAGGGATGAGAAACCAATTCAGTTTGCTTGTTTTTTTTAAGTTTAAAGAAGATTTTTATTCAAAATGAAAATAGCTTTATTGAGTTCCACAGGAATGATATATATTCTTCCAATTCAGATTGTATATTAAGAATGTCAATAAAGATAGTGGCACTGCTTTTAGCAGACACATCTGGGCACCTTTGAGAATTACGTGTGCCTCTTGATGTCCATGGTTTCCCATGGCTCTTGGGGTAAAGGCCAGAATCCATGCTGTGCTTTCCTCTCCAGCCTCATCTCTATGCTGCCTCTTGCCCCTGTGCTACTGCCAGAACTGAAGCCAGAGCTAGTTCCTTCCAATCCAAGCGATATCCAGTGAGCACCTCTCCATCTTCTGATGAGCACTGGGCTGGGTCTTCCATCATAGGCTTCCTCTCCAAGGTGGAAGATGCTCCCATCTCTGCTTGGCTGGGCAGTTAGGGGAGCCCTACAACCCGAAGCAGCCCAGTTGTGTCTGGTGTTCTGGAAGAATCCACAGCCAGGGCAACACTGGTACAAGTGATTCTGGAAAACTCCCTCTTTGTATTTTCCCTTCAAAGCTCTTTCCTAGGTCTGAGCTGAAGGTAGATCCAGTCATTAGAAAGGCAGGAAGGCTGAAGCTGCTTGAGTGGTGACTTTTTGCCTCCATGGACTTAGATGACTGATTACCCAAACCTTGTTAACTTCCAGGCAACAAAAAGATGAAGGCAAGAGCTGCTACCTAACATATTTTCTATATTTGCACTAGAAACTTCTTTCCAATATAGGCAAGTAGAGTATCTTAAACCCCAAGTCCTCCCCCATATTGGAACCCAATCAGTAAGCCCAGTTTACCATAGGGCTGCTATTAAAACAAACCAAAACCAAAAAAAAGTACCACTCAGGCCACCTGCCCAACGCCTGTCTCCCCACAAAACTTTTGTTACCCAACTAGTGGACTCAAGCACCATGAGAAACTGCATCTCGGAAAGTTTGAAAATCTAATTTGTACTACTGTTGTTAGATGATGGTAACTTTCGATCACTGAATTGGAACTCATTAACAGGGCAGCATTAAGGAGTCACTGCTGCATTTGAAATCCATTTCTAGGGGGAGTCTGAGCACATCAGGGACTTTCTTGTGTGGTCATTGAAGTTACATACCTTTAGAAAACAAAGTATTCTATACAACCATCTCAAGGTCCCTGCCTGCTTCCTTTTAGGCATTTAACAGAGGATTATATAAGCTCCAATAACTCAATTAATTAAGAGTAAAATGCAGACGGTGACTTCATATTTCTTTGGTCAGTGAAAATTTTAACATTCTCATAACCCTTTTCATCCTCTCTTCTCTTTGTGAATACTAATAGAAAAATCCTTTTAAAATGGTATTTTGTTAGCAGGGGATATGCCGACAGCTCCACAGTATCTTCCCACAGATCACTGCTCACATCATTCAGATGTTGAAAATTTTAAATGAAATCAATACTGGCCTATTCACATCAACAGCACTATCCCTGGCAATGTAAAAATATATAGAGAAATTGCAACCCAAGCGACTTACCCAGCTCTCTTCTCATTACAAGTCGTCAATTAAATTATTTCTACAATAGTGTAGCTGTCCACAGAATGTTACGCAATATTCATGCATATTACTTCAGCTACACAAAATCCCTGTAAAATAAATGAGGGTGGGCAAGAGAACTTAAGAAACCTAGTAAAGTAGAAAGGCATTTACAATAAGGCCAGGCACATGGTTGCCAAAATTGCCCTTAGAAGACAGTGCTTTTATTATCACTTAAGAAGCAGCAATGTCTTCATTCTTACGCTTCCAAATTATTCCATTCTCTAGGAAGAAACTGTCCCAGAAAAGATTCTTGGACCAGTTCATGTGCAGGTTTGGAGAGCTTGAGAGTTACATCTCTTCCCTTTGCAGTGGACCTGGCTGGTGGGACTTGCCTCTGGCAAGGCTGGATGTGTTACCCTTTCCCTGAATTCAGTAACAGCAGCCGGATTGAAGACCCGGAGCCCATTACCAGTCAAGTGTTCCAGTCTTCATGGATGGTGCCCCAGGAGGTTCTGCACCTCTAATTGCCCCTGGAGCTTAAGCAGAGGAAGTCAGAGGACTGTGCGGGGGTACAGCCCTGGAATCAGTGATCCAGCCAAGATGTATCACGGCAGGGGTATAAACTGATTGAATCAATAATTCCAATCACTGCCTATCCCTGAAAGGATCCAGGGAGGGCAGAGAAGGATGGGGGAAGGGAAAATCTGAAAGCCCAGAGCAGGGAGGCAGAAGCTAAGCCCAGCCTCCCAAATACAGAGCAAACGTCGCCATAAGGAGATGAGGGTCAATATCTTAGTTTTCTAGGGCTGCCATAATAAGTACCAAAAACTAGGTGGTTCATACAACAGAACTTCATTATCTCCCTGTTCTGGAGGATAGAAGTCCAAAGTCAAGGTATCAGCAGGGCCATGCTCCCTCTGAAACCTGTAGGGGAGAGTCCTTCCTTGCCTCCTCTAGCTTCTGGCGTTTCCAAGCAATCCTTGGTGTTCCTTGGTTTGTAGACATGTCGCTCCTGCTGCTGCCTCAGTCATCATGTGGCCTTCTTAGCTGAGTCTCTCCTTCTTTTATAAGGACACGAGTCACATTGGATGGGACCCTAAATCCAGTATGACCTCATCTTAACTTGAATACCTCTGCCAAGACCTCATTTCCAAAGAAGGCCACATTCATAAGTACGGGGGGTTAGGACTTCAACATATCTGTTGTGGGGGGGAGGGGAACAATTCAACCAATAACAGCAAGAAGAAAAGTGGGCTATGTCCATTGCTTAAGAATTGTCCTCACCCAAGGCAGCCAACTTGCAAGCAACTTGCAATCCTTCCATGGGACATGGAATTTTCATCCTTTTACTCTGAGGATGGTGATGACTATGAGGAGCTGAAAATGGCCCAGTCCTTCCTCACAAAGCTTGCTGCTCTTAGTGTCCTTGACTTCACAGGGTACTGGCCAGAGCCACATGGTCCAGGTTGGGAGCCCAACTCAGGTACTTTCTCAGCTCTGCAACCTTGGTCAAGCCTTATGATCTCTTTAGGTCTGTTTCCTCCTCTTTAAAATGGAGGGCTGAATCAGATAAGGCCTCAGATCATTTCAGGGCTCGTGATTCTGCAGGCCAGTGGCAGGGTCCACAGACTCTTGATTTGCTGCCCCTCCAATGGTCTGGAACTTCCCACAGCAGAGCCCAGGTGGGTGCAGACACCAAGATTGGCTGGGGCTGCCTCCCTGATGGGACTGGCTGTCTTACATTGGGTGCTTGCCATGCAGGACCTCATTTAATCCTCCTGGGATCCTCATGAGACATTATTACCTATTTCCCTATTCTATAGATGAAGAAAGTAGAGGAGAGGAGTTAACTACACAGGGTTGTTGAGCTAGTCCCTAGCAGAGCCAGAATTGAAAGCTAGGTTTGTGTGGCCCCAAAGCCAGAGCTTTTTTCTTTATTTTAATTTTTTTAGGGAGTACCAGGGATTGAATCCAGGACCTCATACATGGGAAGCAGGAGCTCAACCACGTGTGCTACATCCACTCCCCAGCCAGAGCTTTTAACAGCCAGGTTACACTGCCCCTAAATGGAAGCAATATGGGGATTAAGTTTCTTCTTTTGCAGGGTGGCCTCCAACTACCAGCCTGAAATCCAATAGGGGCCCTTGCCAAGTTTACACCAGCACAATCAGGGTGCAGAGGGCTCCCAGTGACATCTGTCTTCACCACCCACCTTCTCTTTCTTCCATTCCCTTAGCCTCACCTAGGACCCTTAGCATCATGTTGCTCATCCAGGACCCTGTGCTGTTTGCTGACATAGTCTTCTCCCCACACACCACTCCACACCTACACCACCAGTCACTAGGTGCTAGTTCCTTGTCCCAATCCTTCTGGGCTTTGCTGTTTGCTATGAAGCTGCCAAACAAACCATTCCAAGAGATACTGGGATAATGTATAGAGCCTGTGACAGTGTTGAGAACACTTTTGGAAGACAATGCTCAATTCAAAATTGTGGATGAAAAAGAAATGAAAAAAAAAATTGTGGATGAGACTTTCTGAACCTCAGGGAAGGTCATTTGGAGGGAGACAGGAGAAAAGCAAGTCTTGGTCATCTGCTCCCCTTGTAAGAGTGACGGAGGCTACTCCAGCCACTCGGAGGACCCTCTGGGCCCAACCCAGGAACTTCTCAGGGCATGATGCAGCCATTGAAACACACCAGGAAAGGAACCCTTCAGTCAGGAAAGCTTCTGGTGCCTTGAGCAGTAGAAAGTGACTGTTGCAGGAACAGATGAAGCAGGAGGTGACTCTGTTTCTAAGCCACCGTGGTGAGAATGACCCCCAGCCTTCCTGAGGGATCCACTTGGAGTGTTCACATATTAGTTAATGGAGCCCATAGTTCTGCCACATTGTTTTTCAATTCAATTCACCAATTTCTTCTTAAAAAGCTTGTCTACATAAGGTTCTAGTCTTGCATCTAGAGACACAGAGATGAATAAGACAGTGTCTGACCCCAAGAACCTCAAAGTCTAGTGGGAGAGACAGACACACACAGAAGTAACTGAAACAAAGCAGACAGTGATTAAGGCTAAATAGAGAGAAACACACAGAGGGCTGTGGGGGGCTCAGAGGCCAGCGTGAGTATTCTGCCTGTGGAGTTCTAGAAGGGATTCGCAGAGGAAAGGACCTCAGTTGGGTTTTGAAGAATAAGAAATGAGGAAGCAGCATCACTTTTTGAACACTTAATACATGCCCAGTGTTTGACATGGCTCATCCCAGAAAATCATCACAGCCCTGTGAAGAGGGAATTACCCCTCTTTAAACACAAAGAAACTGAGCCTCGGAAAGTACAAGCAGCTCAGTCGGGGAAATAGCACAGCCTAACCCAAGCCAGATCCTGGAAGACCTACACAGGTCAAAAGAACAGTGGAAGCAAAGGGCAGGCTGCTGGAGAGTGCATGGTGGGTTTGAGGAAGACAGGGGGAGAAAGCTTACTGAGGCTGAAGTCCTAGGGTGGGCTTTGGGATGGGGTAGAGAGATGGGAGACCTGGGGGGGGGGGGGGGTGTAGCAGGGTCACATGGGCTTAGAGCATGGACTCTGCAGGCTGCCTGCTTGGGCTTGTCTCACTAGCTATGCAACCTTAAGCAGGCTGCTTAATCTAGTTCTATGCCTCAGTTTCCATATCTATTAAAGGGGAATTACAAACAACACCCATCTCCTTGGGTTGTTGCAAGGGTAAATGAGATAACATAGATTTTATAACAGGACAGTGCCAGGCACATAGTCAATGCTATATGTGTTTGCTATCATTATTATTGAAGGAGGCAGTGTAGACCCGAGCTTAGAGCACACATTTTGGAGTCTGATGGACTGGTTCAAACCCAGGCTATGTCCCTGAAAAGCTGTGTGGCTTTGGGAAAGTTACGCCACATTTTTGTGCCGCAGTTTCCTCGTCTATAAAATAGGAACTACTTTTCTCACAAGGTTGTTGTAAGGCTTCAGCGAGATGCCTATTGCAGAAACAGGAAGTCTGGCTCCATGTATTAAGCTATTTCCTAAATCACAGTCTCACCCCTACTCTGTTAGCTTGTTGGTTATAAGGGAAAAAGTTTCTTCGCAATCAGTTGTGCAAGACCCCTCATGGGAAATTCAATAAACAGTTCAGCAAAAGAACTGTAAATTCTTAATTGTAGGGGATTAATAAGGTTTTATTATGGTAAATTTACCTCACACATGATTTAATAGGTCAAAACTACATTTTGTAATTAAAAACCTAAGGAATCATGCACACTGAGGCTAATAACTCACAAATTTTAGTCTGAAACAGCTAACTCAGGAAACCATAAAGACAAAGCAGTGTATATAAATCACAGCTTGGGAAGAGGCAAGGTTTTAGGAGGTAGCTAGATCTATTTGGAGATTTTATACCAAGCCCCTCACTTTAGGTTCTCAATCCTTTGACATTTGAACCGTTCAACCAGCCCCATTTTGCAGATAATGAATCTGAGGCAGAAGGAAAGCAAACTCACAAAATAGAGCCCCACTTGATACCCAGCCTCAGTTTTCAGTATATTGCTCAACCTCCTGTCTTCCCACAGCTGTTTGAGCAAAACCTTCAAAACAGATGCTAACCTTTATGTGCCTTCCTTTGGACCTACAGATCTGGCACTAATCTGTACCAGAGCTATGGGGCCTTTTTTGTTTAAGTGGTAAGAAAGGAAAACCGTGAAGTTCTAGAAGATTCTCAGCATATTTCAATCCAAAGACAGCATTTGCATAGTAGTTTGGTAGACAGACCTGCAGTGGAGGCTGGTGCCACTGCTTACTGGCTGGGTGGGAACCTGGACAAATCCGTTCAGCTCTGGAGCTAGTGTGCAAAAGTTTCTTCTTCTGTAAAATAAAAATACAGTTCCTGCCTCTGAGGGTTATTGTGAGGATTAGGTAACAATGCACAGCCATTAGCACTGTGTCTGGGACAAAGTGCTTCATATTAATATTAATTACTTTATCAAAAATGTCCAGCGGGGTGGAGAAATGGGGAACTAAAACAGTAAAACTAGCATCTCTCTTTACCTTTTCCTAAATCACAGAGATATTTTCTTTTCTGGAAAAGAGCAATGCCTTTCTGAGTTAGAAGAAAAAGAAATTTAAAAATTCAACAAGCTATCTAATAAGTTTTAGGCATTGGCATGAACGTTAAAATTTCCCTTAATTCACTGACATTTTCCTTCAAAGGGAAGTAAATTGAAAAAGTTTGTTTCAAAGTTATTTTGAGCAGCAGAAGGTTAACCAATTTGAAAGCTTGGGTAGTAGTACACCCACAAGTTGAATTTCTAGTTGTTCTAGCTTGAAATCAGATTAGAAGTACTTATGTGTGAGTGTGCATATGTATTTATATACCTAAATTGATATCTTTGAGTTTAAAGTTCATTGTTCATACAAAATGCCAGCATGTGAACAAGAAGAGAAAACCCTCTCATGCTGTAATTGCCCATGGGCGCTGTGAGACCCTGTGCCTTCCCCCTTGATTTCAGCCCTAGAACAGCCTCTCTAGCAGTGCTGGTGGAGGGGTGGTAAATAGGTCTCCATTTGTTTGACAAGGCTTCCAGCTGAAGTGTCATTAAGTGTCACTTGCTAGGGCATTGCTGTTCTCCTCCATGGATGGAGCCCTGCCCCTGCCCCATTACTCCAGATCCCCAGAGAAAGCGGTTGAGACCAGTCCAGCTCACAGTGGTCTTTCATTCTCCACTTTCCTGGCCGAGTTGTCTCCTGTCTGTCCATGGGAGGGCAACTGTGCTATCACCTCAGTGTCCTGTTGTCCTTAGAAAAGGTGTCCAGGTATGTCCTCGCTTCCTGCGCCGGTTCCTGGACAGTGAGGAGCAGGGCAGCCAGTTCCTCATAGGGAAGACAGCTCTTCCCTGTGTTGCCAGCAGTGCAAGTTACAGCAATTAGAACTTCCATTTCCAGATAAACAGTCGTTTTGCCCTTTAGGCGTTCTTCAAGTGGTTTTGTGAGATTGGCCAAATGGACTGAAATCCCCGGCCCGGTTTTGGGGCCTACCACCCAGGAGTCCATGAAATCAGATTAATTAATAAGCCAGCCGACTCAGAAAGCTAAAACCTGTTAGTGGAAAAGAGAGAAAGAGAGAATTTCGGGATGAATGTGGCTTCCTGCAGCAGTGTCCTTGCTAAATAAATACTAGACTCATCCATTTTTCTTCATGAAGGGCAGGGAAATGTTTTCAATGAAAGGGTGAGAAGACAGTCATTTTCATTAGAGCCATTCCGTGAGGAGGTCTGTGTGCGCAGAAGGCTTCTGTTTAAAATTCAGGCGTGTGTACCACACAGGTGCCCCTTCCAGAGTCTGCACAGTCTCTTATCCACCCCAACCCCCGCCCCTGCCCGTGAACACACGGCACCTCCTGGCCTTGACCATTTACTGGGCTTGGATTGGAATCTGGCTACTCTTTGGCACTGCCGTGATTATATTGGTCAAGGCCTGTGTTCTTGACAAAGAAAACATTCTTCTAACTCAACCTGAGTAATCCTTAATGAGTCCTTGTATCTTGTGATAAATTTCATAATTATTCAGCCCCTACCACTAACACCGAAATTCATCAGTCAAAGCAAATTAGCCGAGATTCATTAGAATAAGACATCTAGTAGGCACATGTACTTTATTAGCCTCTTACACCAATAGTTTTAATTAGGTACATATTTCACAGCTCTCGAGCTACTCCAGTGAAGGGCTGCCTTTATCTCTTTTATTTACAGTAACAAGCTATCAAACAAACACCACCATAATTAAACTTGGATATAAAAAAAAACTTGTTTTATTAATGGCAGCCTATTCAAGCCTCGGATTCCTGAAACCTGCACTAGACAGATATTTTTATTAATTAAATAAATTCAATTAAACTGAAAAGATGGGGTGAAGGACGAGCGGGTGCTGAGCTTCAGTTAGGAGTGGGATTCGCTTCTTCCTTGCTCATGGTTTCCTCTATCTCACCTTCACCAGGGAGAAAAAAAACGTCTCTTTGTCAGATATTTTTGTGATAAGAAAAGTGATTAAAATCCAGAACATTTTTAAATTATTAATAAGGAATTTAAATGATGTTATAAAAAAGGAAAATACAGGAGAAAATGTTACACATTCATGGAATTTTTCCTCATGCATAATAAACAGTTGAAAGCACTTTACTTATTATAATACTATCCAAATTAAAGAGGCAAGAAACCATGCCACACGCTTTTATACGCCGTGTCAATAAATGACAAATGGCGCCATCTGCTGGTCGTTAAATTAAACATTTAATTCGAAGCCCTGTGTCGTCAAGAGCAATCAATTCTTAGTTGGTCCCCCCCAAAAAAAGTATGATAACACCCTGGACCTGCTAATACTGTCATACAGCTAAACAAGGTATAACTCTATAAGAAAGAAAAAGTTTGAGCTTAACTATAAAAGCCTCATCCAAAGGTTCCAGGCAAGACAATGTTTGGGGAGAGATTTCTAGCCTTCCTGAGCTCTTAAGAATCAACATGAATTGGGCTCTTCTGAGATGTACATAGAAGGATCACAGCCAGGTCTTTAAAAGGCAACCTAGCATGACACAACACTACAAAGAGCAGACTCAACTGAGGGACTGATATTACCTGATGTCTCTGAGCCCTGAATTCCTGAATTACTTATACCACAGAATTCTGGGAAGGTACTATGTCTTTTCC
The DNA here is from genome assembly GCA_029593785.1 of Cabassous unicinctus. Lineage (NCBI taxonomy): Eukaryota > Metazoa > Chordata > Mammalia > Cingulata > Chlamyphoridae > Cabassous > Cabassous unicinctus. The sequence continues at coordinate 20,055 of JAQZBX010006308.1, read as the reverse complement.
TCCAAGCCCTTCCCTGTTTCTTTCTACTCCCACCTCGCTCTACTTGCTTGTGCTCTGGTACATGAATATGAAATTCCTCACTGTCAGACTTCCCAGGGGCTAGTGTGAAACCAATGCAATAACATCATTTTAATATAAATGATCTATAGCAGGGGTTCTTAACGCTTTTTGTTCCACGGACCTCTTCCTTTGCCAATCAGGTGAAAACCACAGACCCCTTACTAAGTCCACACTACTGTGTATTATTTAAAAAATATATCACACCCGCACCAACACATCCCCACAAGAATAATGTTTTTTTGAATTTCAATTCAAGCTCACAGACCCCTTGTTAAGAACCCCTGATCTATATTGATTATACGAATCAGTTTATACAAATGATTGAACAAAAATATACTGTGTGTGCAATAGCCTTGAATAACATCTTCTAAAATGCAAATCCTCAAAAAGAGAAAAATTCAATCCCTAATCTCAACTCCTGCAAAGTATCTCTCTCTATGAGCTTTACCAACAGAATCAGACCTTCGGAAGCCACCAATACTTGCAAATTGAAAATCTTCATTTCCAGACAGCACAGTCACTGCTACCTTTATCCCCAGCCACATCTTGGAGTAAAATTGGAAACTAGATTATTTTTTATTCCTTTATTGTTGTTTTAATATTGCTCATAAGTAACAGCAGAGAAAATAATTTACATTTTTATGGGATATCATTTAGAGGTCATTGTGAATAAAAATGTTATTAACAAAATTTGAGTAAACTTGTATTGATGTGAGGGATAAGGAAAGATGACTCTAGTTACAGGTTATCAAATTATAATGTGGGTTACTCACATTGTGTGTGTGTGTGTGTGTATTCCCATGCTCATCTTCTTTGTGACGCAACTCTCTTAGAGACTTGTGAAAATAGAACAGCCAGGAAAAGTTTCCTGCTAGGGCATATCATCTCCTCCTGGAATCCTGCTTATTGTGGGCAAATGGTCCGTTTTAGTTCCACAACTTCTCTGCCAGGGTTCTGACTTCCGGAACAGCCTTCTCACCCGGTTAATGGTCCATGCCAATGGGCACTATTTTGCAGCATTGGCCTGGACCCTGGTGTCTGTTTTTCTCAGCCTGCCCTCCTGGCATCACCCATCATTCACAGCTCTGGGGACTCTGAGGAGCCAGTGCTTCCTAGCTGGAATCTTACAAGATGCTGGCCTTCATTTCTCTTCCTCGTTCCCCACCCCCACTGCTTACTGACCCTTAGTACCACCCTTGCTATTAATTCTTACTAAAGCAAGATGGTGATTTAAGATCCAGCCCCTGCCCAGCCACTTCAGGGTGGAAGGAATAGATGGAAGTAAAGTCAGCAGATGGCAGAGGTGTGGAAGGAATGGGAGAGAGCAAAGGAGGTCCGCATGCACTGAGCACCTGTTATTAGCCAGCAACAGGATTCAGTGCTTTATCAATATCTCATTGAAGCTCCACAACAATCCTATATAAGTGGGATATTAGCCACATTTTATGAATTTGGAGACTGAGAGTCAAAGAAGCTGGGAAACTTGCCCAATATCACACAAGCACTACGGGGCAGAGGTGGAATCTGATTTCAAAGCCTCGCTGTTTTCTTGGCACCACACTACTTCCGCCAAGGCAAGGCTCAGCAGCAAGGACAGCCTCCAACACAGAACCTGAGCAGAGGCCAGCACACCTTCTGCCCAGCCTCACCTGACTGGCTACTCTGTTGCCTTTGGCATGGCTGAACACCTGTTCCTTGTAGTATCCATGATGCCGTGAGTCTCCTCCTAGCTCTCTGGCCGTTCATTTTCTATCTCCTGGGCAGACGCTTCTTCCTTCAAATGGCCCTTGAACATCAAAGTCTCTAGAGTTCCACCCTCTGTATTTACTCCTCTCAGTCCACATACTCTCCCTGGGTCATCTAATTCACCCCCATGGCTCAAAATGTCAGGTGTCACTTCCCAGGCATACATCTCTAGCATTGATTTTTCACCTAATCTTCTAATTTATTTACTCAAATTCCTGCCAAGCCTCTCTGTTGAGCATCCCATAGGTACCACACTCTCAACATGTTCAGAAGAGTGTAGCTTCCCACCAAACTACGCTTGCTTACATATTACTTATCTCAGTCAAGGGCATCACCATCCCAAGTCCCCCAGACCAGAAAGCTGGAGTCACCCTGCTGCTGTTCTTGAGCCCCCAGCCCTCACGGTCCCCCAGTTTTGATCATCTTTCCTTCTAAATGGATATAGGATCCATGTGCTTCTCTCCACCTCTGCTAACACTACTCCACTTCATACCAGCCATCTCTTTTAGGTCTATTACAACAGTTTTTGAGACTGACATCTCTGCCTCCAGATTTGACTCCTCAAATCTACCCTTCCCAGAATCATCAAAAGGATCTATCTAAAATGCAACTCTTTCTATATCAGTCTGTTTTTATTTTCAGGACTTTCTTGATTGCTAGTGTCAGACCAATTCCAAACTAATACAAAAGGTTCTTAAAACATGAAATGTATACCCAGGTTATCAGAAGATGAAGACAGAAATCCCATCTGTCTCTATCTCTCGTTGCTGCTTCATTCTTAGGAAGGCTTTCTTTGAGGTGACAAGCAGCAGCTCCAGGTGCGTACTCTGGCAGCTAGAGAACCTCGTTCCTAAGAGTTCCAGCACAATCACAGATTGATTCTGATATTATCCATCTGGGGTCACTAGTTAACCTCTGGGCCATTACTGTGGCCTGGGGGATGAGATACTGTTCTCTCAGGTGTACATCACATGCCCACCGCCCTGTACTTCATCCGACCTTCTTCATGAACTGAGATGGCAGGAGCAGGATTCCCTAAAGGAAACCAGAGACTTACCAGAAATTGGGGACATCGATTCTGGGGACCCATTAACCTTGTCTTAAAACCTTTCAACAGTTCTCCATCACTCTGGATCAAGTCCAAGTTCCTAAGCATGATGCATGAGGTCCTTCATGACCCAATCCCTATGTACTTCTTCAACTTGTACTGCCCTACCTTACGTTATGTGATAAAAGAGCACTTTCCAACAGAACTTTCTGTAATGATGGCAATGTTCCATATAGTAGCCACTAGCTACATGGCTATTGGGCATTTGAGGTGTGGCCAGTGTAATTAAGGAAGTGAATTTTTCGTTGCAATTTTAAAATTCAATGAATTCAGCCATGTGTGACCAATGGCTACCATGTTGGACAGAATAGTTTGAAAACATAGAATTACTCATTCTCTACCCACAACAGGTTATTTTATAACCCTGTGTGCCATGGTTAGGCTAATGTGTCAACTTGGCCAGGTAATTGTGCCCAATTGTTTGGTCAAACAAGCATTGGGCTATTGTAATACAAGGACATTTATGGACTTTAGTCATCAGTGAGTTTACTACATAGATGGCTGATTACATCTACATCAATCAGGGAGATTGCCGCCAGCAATGAGTGCTGCTTTATCCAATCAGTTGAATGCCTTAAAAGAAGAAGTAATTTCAGCATTCAGAGAGAATTTCCTAGCTTGTCTTTGGACAGCCAACATCTCCTGGAAACTCATCAAGGACCTTCATTGGACTTTCATTGGAGCCCCTAGTTTGTAGCCTGCCTGTGGACCTGGACTTGTACATCCCCACTGCCACGTGAGAGACTCTTATAAAATCTCATAATATTGACAGATATCTCCTGTTGATTCTGTTTCCTAGAGAACCCTCACTAATACTGTGTCTTTGCTCATTCTCTGTCTTCATCTTGGATGCCCTTCCCTCTCCTTCTCCATCTAAAACCCTCAATTAAACACAGAGGCCTCCAAGAAGGGGGAGCTGGGAAGGACTCCCAGACACCTGCTGTCAGACAACACCTCCCATTCTGGGACTCTTCTGTGCATTCGTGTATTCGATTGCACAACTGTTTGCTAGGCACCAGAGACGCAAAGACAAATCCAATTCTGGCCCTTATATTGCTCACACTCAATCCCTCTTGTCAGCAGCCCCGATTTCCCCTATTCTCTCCAGCAGTTAGGTTATTTGCCTCCCACTGGTCTTAGCCCTGATGATTCCTCACAGCCTGGCTCCACTCTTTCCCCAAGCCAACCAGCCTTTCCCTGACTCCTTATCCACAGCAGAAAACACGCACCTCTGGCTCCCACATCTGGGATACAGGCAATTCTAGGGAGATAGAAAGTTCAGCCACTACAAACTGAGGGGGGTCTGGGGGCAGGAAGGGAAAGAATGGTTCCCTGGGACGCGGCTACCCTATATCTGCCCTGGTCATTTTTGAGGATACCTCTCTATTAAGAGTGGGTCATACAAAACCCTGAAAATTTCACCTAAAAGAGGCAGTGTAGTCTCTCTATGTAGACAAGATAGAGGAATTTCTCGGCATAATCAGCCAGGGTGACGGGTATCTGGCCATTTAGGTTAGAAGACAAGAGCAGTGGCTCCCGATGCTAGGGGCATCAGAATCACCTGGGAGAACTTTTTAAAACATGATTCCTACCATCCACCCAGTCCTACAGAATCAGAAGCTGTGGGGTGGGACTTGGGTGTTTGTAATTGAGAAAGCTCCACAGGTGATTGTGGTATGCCCAAAGCAGGAGAACCCTCGGCCTAGAGTCTAAGGAAATAGAAATTGGACCAGAGAACAAAGTATCAGGGTACTCAGTAGGTACTACTATAAGCCTGCCTTCAGCCTTGTGTGGAAGAAGCCCTGGGACTAGCAAGTATCAGCTGGGTTAAGTCTGGAGACCCACCCAATTTTAAGGACAAGCACCATTCTCCCTTACCAGAAGTTCATAGAGATTCTATGTGCACAAGTGTGCCTTGAGTTGGAAAAATTTGACTCCTGTTCCTGTCAACATCTGCTGTGAGAAAGTGACCCGTATAGTATGTATATGAGATGATATAGAAATTATTGTCATGAAAATATTCAGTCTTTCCCCCTGTTCAGGGATTGAATCATGTCCCCCACAAAAGGCATCTTCAGGTCCGAAAGCCTGGTCCTGTGGGTATGAACCCATTTGTAAATAGGACCTTTGAAAATGTTATTAGTTAAGGTATGCCCAAGCTGAATGAGGGTGGGCCTTAATCTAATACGGCTGAAGTCCTTATGAGCAAAGAAAATTGGACACAGAAGAGAAGTCATGGGGAACAGCTAGATGCTGGAAGTCAACAGAACTCGGAAGAGGAAGGAGAAGATACCACGATGTGCGTTGCCATGTAACTGAAAAACCAAGGAACCCCAAAGACTACCGTGGGAGGAAGCAAGCCTCTAGCTTCTGAAACTGAGCCAGTAAATTCCTGTTGTTAAGTCAACCCATTGCATGGTATTTGTTTCAGCAGCCAGAAATTTAAAACACCCCCTCTTCCATCAGTTATGATTGTGTCAGACTGCAAGTTACAGAAAACCTAATGGTAACTTAAATAACAAACTTATTTTCCCCTGCAAAAAGAAGTCTGGAGATGGGCAGCCTCTGCTGTTGGTTCAGCAACTTGTAGATGTCAGTATCAGTGCCTCTGTGCTTCATGGTACAGATGGCTGCTGTAGATCCAGCCACTGCATTCTCATTCAAGGCAGGAAGACTGAGGGGCCATGTCCAAACCTTTCCCAAGAAAGCAAAGGTTTCCTTTGAAACCCCCAGCAGAGTTTCTCTTATATGTCATTGGATAGAATTGTCACATGTCCACTTCCAGCTACAAGGGAATTTGGAAAAGCTGAGTAAATTTATTGTGTGGCTAATAAATGTCAAATAATGTTCTAGGCACCTGGGATACAGTAGCAAATAAAAACACACAAATCCCTGCCCTCATGGAGCTTATATTCCAAAGGGGAGCTTACATCCTGTGTCCACATAGTTGTCTCTCCTAATAAAATTGGGTGGAAAGATGACACATCTGCCACACCCTCCAGCCGACATAAAGAGAACCCTGTAACTAGTAACCTAAGTTGTCATCTACATACCTCTCCTAGAAAAGATTTTTGCTAAAGATAGGATAGGTCAAATTAACATAATAAGGGTTAAGGAGAGGGAGGAAGGAAGGAAGAGAAAGATCAGTGTGTGTCTAAGATGAGAGTTTTTGAGCAAGTATGGAGAGGAGGTTCTATAACAACCAAGAGATGTGATGGAAGCAAACAAGAGAGGAGAGGGAATTGTTCTATTCCCCTTTGAGTCTTATCCATGGTTTCTGAAAAATCCAAGTAAAGAATTAGGGCTATTTAGAAATTCCTTTTGTTAGCTGAGTTGTATTTTTTTTTTTTTTTTAAGACTTATTTATGGGGAAGCAGATGTGGCTCAAGTGGTTGGGCTCATGTTTACCATATGGGAGGCCCCGGGTTCAATTCCTGGGGCCTCCTGGTGAAGGCAAGTGGGCCTGCACGGCATGGTGAGCTGACGGCCCGCATGGTGCGGTGAGCTGGCACAGCAAGATGATGCAACAAAGGGAGACAAGCAGACACAGAAAAATGCACAGCAAATGGACACAGTGAGCACAAGAAGCAAGGGGGGGGATAAATAAATAAATAAAATAAATCTTTAAAACAAACAAAAAAAGATTTATTTATTTATTTTTACTCACACACACACACACACCCCTCATTGTTTTTGCACTCGCTGTCTGCTTGCTGTATCCATTCACTGTGTGTTCTTCTGTGTCTGCTTGTCTTCTCTTTAGGCAGCGTGGGGAACCGATCCTGGGACCCTCCGGAGTGGGAGAGAGGTGCTCAATCTCTTGCACCACCTCAGCTCCCTGGTCTGCTGTGTCTCTTATTGTCTCTCCTCTGTGTCTTTTTTGTTGCATCATCTTGCTGCGCCAGCTCTCCGCTTGGGCTAGCACTCCATGCGGGCCAGCACTCCTGTGCGGGCCAGCACTCCTACGCAGGCAAGCACTCCACGTGGGCCAGCTCACCTTGCAGGCCAACTTGCCTTCACCAGAAGGCACCAGGAATCGAACACTGGACCTCCTGTATGGTAGACAGGAGCCCAATCGCTTGAGCCACATCCGCTTCCCTGAGCTGTACTTCTTGGTGGCCCTCAATCACATGGACCCAGACTTTAAAAGGGCAACATTTCACTTGTTCCTGATGCTCTAGTCATCACTTCTTGGTTTTGTACTGTGCGCCCTCATAAGCCTCTTTCAAACTTTAAGTCATCACTCTCCCTTCCCTAAAACCCTGTTACTATGCCCCCGCATGTTTTCTCCAAGTTACTTTCACATAACTCCTCCTGCTTTCTAAGTCATATATTCCACATAACCTTCTGTAGCCCATCTAACCTCTTCCACCCAGTCCATGGGCACTGTCTACTTCCTCAACTCCCCCAACAAACATCTAGAAGACTCAATGGCCAGACAATAGCAATAGCCCACAATGAACTTCACAAAGTCTCAATTTTTCCATCTTAGCTCCCTGTCTGGGACCACCAGTATACTTCTCTAAATCTTTCTCAGAAAATCTTCTTTTCTCTTTTTTACAAAAATGTAGCTGAAGACCTACCCGGTTTAAGTTGCTAAACAGAACAATCTACATCATACGCAACGAGAGTTAGGATGTCCTCACAGCTTTCTCCAAGAACACTGAGTGGAACTTGCCTTACATTTGGAATGAATGAAAGAAGAGGAATCTTCTCTAGAAAACTAGCTAGAAGATTCTGGCACATTAACTTTTTTAAAGAAAAATCTATTTCATTCCGTGAAGTCATGCCTTATACATAAAACGCAAATGTAAGAATACACATACTGGGAAGCGGGTGTGGCTCAGTGGATAGAGCCCCCGTTTGCCATGTGGGAGGCCCGGGTTCGCATCCTGAGGCCTCCTTGTGAGGGCACGCTGGCCTGAGTGGTGCAGTGGGCTGATGCAGCAACCTCATGGCAGGAAGCGGGTGTGGCGCAATGGATAGAGCACCCGTTTACCATATGAGAGGCCCCGGGTTCGCTTCCTGGCGCCTCCTTGTGAGGGCAGGCCGGCTCGCGCGGCGCCGTGGGCTGATGCAGCAAGACCTCACAGCAAGGGGGAGATAAGCGGACACAGAGAGGACGCGCAGCGAATGGACACAGCAGCACAAGCAGCAAGGGGGGGATAAATTAAATAAAATAAATAAATCTTAAAAAAAAAAAGAATACACATACCCCATGCATACAGGGTTATTTAGGATTGCATTCTTCTGTGTGTGGCTCCCATTTCCAAGGTCATATTCTTGGTCAAGATGATGACTCCAGCTCTAGCCATATGGCCTCATTTCAGAAAGCATGAAAGAAGAAATGAAAGAAGTAGTACATTCTACTGACTAGAACTTAATCACATGGTCACACCTAGGTGCAAGGGACTTCAGGAAATGTAGTCTTATTCACAACAGCCAATACCCAGCTAAAAACTTGTAGTCTTATTACTATAATAGAAAAGGAGCAACAAAATAAGTAAAACAGTATTGGATTATAAACAATTGTATAAAATAAATATTGATAAGTTCATATTGATATAAATGGTTGAATAAATAAATAAATGGAAGAGAACCGATACAACTCCCTTGCAGAAGAATTACAATAATTTATTTACATACCTTATCTTTAAGGCGGTAGAGCATAACTCCCTACTCCTTAAGTGTGGGCTGCACATAGTGACTTTCTTCCAAAGAGCACAACATGGAAAGGGGGAGAAACGTAACCTTACAGAAGAAAAATCTGACAAACACTAACTCAAACTGGGTAATCAAGATTAACACCAACAGTGATAAGACATGTTGATAATATATACCCTTGATATGATGCAATAAGAATGGCACTTTACTTCTGTGGTCTTCCTCCCCAAAACACATTACCTCAGTCTAATTATGAGAAAAATATGAGACAAATCACAATTGAGGGGCATCCTACAAAATACCTGACCAGTACTCCTCAAAATTGCCAAGGTCATCCCAAACAAGGTTTAAGTCTAAGAAACTCAGAAACAAGAAGAGCCTCAGGATACATGACTAATAAATGAAATGAAATGTGGTATCCTGGATGGGATACTGGGATACTAGAATAAAAAAAAAAGGACCTGAAAAAATCAGAATAAGTATGGACTTTAGTTAATAATAATGCATTGGTATTGCTTCATTAGTTGTGACGAATGTACCTGGGATGGTTAATTTCATGTATCAACTCAGCTAGGTTATGGTGTCCAGTTATTTGGTCAAGTAATCATTGGCCTGATTATTGTTGTGAGGGTATTTTGTAGAGATTTGCATCTATAATCAATTGGCTGCATCTATGGCTGATTGCATCTACAATCAACAGAGCAGATAGCCCTCAACAATGTGGGGAGTCTACTCACCTCATCATTTGGAAGTGAGAGGACCCAGAACTGAGGATTTCAGAAATCAGAAAGAAGAATTTCTGCCTCATTTTCAGTCAGTCCGCTAACCCTGGGGAATTTGTACTCAACTTCAGCATTGCCGTTATTAAGAGTTTCCAGCTTACGGCCTGCCCTAGGAATTCAGACTTGCTAGCCCCCATGTTTGATAGCCAACTCTTTTAAGTAAGTAAGTAAATAAATAAATATGTAAATAAGACCTGTCAGTTCTATTTCTCCAGAACACCATAATACAGTACCTTGCTAATGTAAGATGTTAATAATAGGGGAAACTGGGTTAAGCTATAGGGGAATCCTCTGTACTATTTTCACAATAATTCTGTAAATTGAAAACTATTCTATAATGGAAAGTTTATTTTTTTTAAAAAATAAGGGGAAGCTAAATATTGGAGGACAACTGACAGTCTTTCTCTCCCCCACCCCACATGGGAGCTTGTTTTCTCTTTGAACTTCCAAATTCAAGAGATGTTCATGCTAGAAAGGACCGTTGAGGCCATTCGATTTATCTCCCAAAGTTAGGGGAAAAGTCTAAAGAAACCCTTAAAAAAGGGTTTGCCTGCCGTTACCCAGCCAGTTGGTGGAAGAGCTAGACCCAGAAGCCAGATCTCTTTGCTTTCTTCTCTCTTCCACACTGCCTCCCTCTTCTCCAAATTCGGAGAGGATGAATATTGGCTGCCTAGCAAAGGAAAGATACCTTGTCATCTGAGAAATAGTTTCCTCACCTTTAAAATGGAGATAGTGCCAACTGCCCTGCTTACCTTAACAAGACTTGTGAAGAATGAAACCTGTATAAACATATGCCATTTATGCCGTAATAGGCCAACAGGGACCTTTTGACAACTGTTCTGTGACCCAGCCCAACTGAGCTGACCCAAAGGACACATTGTATTATCTCTTTCAAAATTAGGATAGAAACCTGGTCATGGCACTTTTATGTTTGTAATCAATTGCTGGATGGTTTTTATAAGGAAGGAATCACCGTCTCTCTCTTACACCTTCCTGCTCTCTGCACAGCTATCTGGAACCCTGGATCCCGAGTAGCAAGTACAGTTATGCGTTCATCCAGGAAGACTATGGAAGCCTGTTCAGCCCATTACACCCAGCCTCTTGCAGCAATGAGGTGCTGTGATCGGGAGTCAGTATTGCTCAGTTTGGCAGATGGTGCAACGCTACCTTGTGGGTCCAGATTGCAGCACAGGCCTGCCTGGGCTCTCCAAGAGAAAACTGCCCGTTTCCTCAGTGCTGACCGCAGGCAAGAATATTCCACATCTGTATTTCCACCATGCAGCAACTGGCACCCAGCTCTTCCCACTCTCATCTTTAGGTACATGTTAGCCTCAGAGGCCCTGAGCTGGTCCTGATTCCAATGTCTACTTCCTCAGGGCTCAGAACCACCATCTCCCTTCCTTCCCAGGAATCCACCTTTGGAGTTCAGCACTTTTGTTTTACTCTGAAACCATCGACACCCAAAGGATTCTATCCCCTTTTCTAGATGTTGGGGCTCCCTACCCACTCATCTCTATAATAGGCTGAATTTGTTTCCTCTAGGGGTCTTACACTTACCCTGCACTTTGAAACAAACTTCAGTGATTCAAAGACATTTTATCAGTCTAAAAGAGACTCCCAGATGAGTGCCCTCCTACCCTTTTGGGGAAGTAGTGCTACTATCAGTGATTCCAGGGAGACTTTCTAGCTTCAGTGATTTAATGTATGAATCCCTCAATGAAGAGGAAAAAGATTGTAATATCTGGAGAGGTATTTTCCTGTCAACATCAACAAACCAAAAAAAAAAAATTGGTTGTCTATAAAGTCCCAGGCATTGTGCTTGGCATTGGGAATTGAGAAGTAACTCAGACACTGTCCCTGCCCTCAAAGAGGCTACAGCTTAGAAGTGGAAACAGGTAGATGTTTGCAATGTAGTTCATAAGTATTCTAAGTGACCTAATACAGAGCATCATGCTAATATAAAGTAGAGGGCCCCACCAGTCCTGCAGAAAACAATCATCCATGACTAGTCTAGGTGAGTGAAGATCTCCTTGTGAGATGGCACTCTTGGGTATGGATAATGATCAGATTGAGCCCTGGGTATCTGATAGAGAAGGAGAAAGCTTGGTCTCTTCCCAATACTAACATCATGAAAATATGCTTAATATAAAATCAGATAAGAGATAAAGAAAAACTAATGACTTTTGAAGTTGTCTGGATTATTTCAGTTGAAAGTGATGGAAACTTGAGTCAAACAAGAGTAAGCTACAAGGGGAATTAGAAAGATACTGGACCACAATCACAAACAAGGGCAGAAAACCAAGAAAAACATGAAATGGGGGCTTAAACACCTCCATGATCCACAGTCATTCCTCTCTGAAGTGAGCTTCATTCTCTCCCACACACTACATACCTTCACATGTTGGGACCACAGCTCAGAAAGCTCCTGAGTCCACCATCCAGGGGCTGCCCCCATCAGAAAGACAATGTTCCCTTGGTTCCAGTTTAGAAAATCCCAGGGAAAGATTTCTTTCAGTCAATTTTATTGGTACATATTAATAAAGCATAAATCCATCCAAGGTGTACAATCAATAGTATTCGGTATTATCACATAGTTGTGCATTCATCACTTCAACCATTTTTAGAGCATTTTCATTATTCCAGTAATAATAATAATACTAAAAAACTAAAACCAAACAAACAAAATTTATCCTCTCAATCTCTCTATGCTTCCCCTGCCATACATAGCTGCTCTTCAGTTTCCTTCTCTCTAGTTTATTTGTATTAATATTTTGTAAAAAGTCTTATATATACAATATTACCCATATTCATATTTTACATGAGGTTTCACTATGTTATATAGTCCCATGTTACATTTTTTAGCTTTCCAGGGAAAGATTTGGATTGGCCTGGTTTGGGTCAGTGTCCATCCCCAGACCAATAAGCCACAGCCAGAGCTGGGGGAGGAGACAAGGTCATATTGCCTAGAAAAAGTCATGGGGACCCTTGTGACTTGTTGCTAGTCCCAGAGTGAGCCAAGAACCATCCCAACATATGTTTTCTACTGATTTCAATTCTCAGAATACCTGGGACTAGAAGGTGAAATTTGACTAAGAATTTTTAAAAAGGCATTTTTATCATGTCATAGTTAAAACCCTAAGCAAGCTCAGAAATACCAGCTGCAATAGCTAAATCTTTTGGAACCACAAACATAAAGTAATACTTCTCTATTTTCTAGTGACAAAAAGTTGACCAGAGTAAATAAATATACACGTCTCACATATATATAGCATTTTGCTAAGCACTGAGGGGATGGGGTTGGGGATAGGAATTGGAAAAAAAATAAGAAATTTACATATTATTTGAGTTACACTGGATTGGAAGTGGATCTTGGAGAGCATCTAATCCATCGAGGATTCTGAATTAGTTCCTGGCAGGTCACTAAAGAGCTGGAGGAGGGGAGCTTATAGGAGCAGGGAGTGCATGGTGAGAAGAGGCAGAGCAGGCTGGGAGCTGAGCCTCTAGTCTCTTTCTCCCAGAGTATCTTCAGTTGTGAAATATTGGAATTTCACATAAAATCATGTTTGAAAAAAAGGTTTTTACTCCTTTAAAAATGTTTGAACATTACAGATAGAGTTCATCTCCCTCGTTTTGCTCCTGAAGAGTCTGATGCCCGGGAGATCTGCCTATTACATGCATTTAACCCTTACAACCATGCTAAGATCCGGTGATAAAAGCAGGCTTGGGGTTGGAGTCGTCTCCCCTGAACCCTGGGCCACTGTTCTGCTCTCACGTCACTTGCAATAAAAACCTGGGAAAAAACCATAACCAGGAGTCCTCACATGGAAATTCAGAGAGGGGAGATCATTTTCTTGATTTGTTCCATGAAAGTATATTGAATAGCATCCCACGTGAAAGGTGGGCGATGTGGAAGAGAGGGCAAAGGAAAATGAGAGGAGAGGTTGCGCACATGTGGCCCTCCACCAGGCACCGTGCTAGGGGCTTGATGAGGGTGGATGCCTGGGAGCGTGAAGAGAGAAAGGAGAAGGAGAGGAAGTCTATGTGGGAGAAAGGAGTAAAGGAAAGTATGGACAGGAAATGCAGAGTTCAGACCAGCCAAGAAGTACCAAGAAATTGCGCTTAAAACAGCTAGGTTTCTTCTCTTGTCTTTGTGTCACAGATTTGAAGTCGTGAAGTCACCAACTCAACAATTCCTCAGAAACTTATAGCAGATGCTTTAAAATAGGTCACTCTAGCAGCAACAGCTAAAGTTTATTGAGAATTACTATGTACTAGGAACTGTGTTTAGGGCCGATGGAACATGGGCAGCCTGGGAAGACTCACGATTTGCTGTTCCCACAAGCCAATATCTTCTTGACCAACAGCTATTTGCCAAGGATGGAAAGAAACTGATTTTCCACTAATATAATTCACATATATCTTCCTTGATGTTCAAAACAAGAGAATTATTTCATGCACTGAAACATTTTAACTTAATTAGAATTGCCTTCCATTTCACTTATTTTATTCACAGACTGGATACTGTTCCTTTCAAAGCATAGAGATAACTTACATTATTATAGTTGTAAAACCTTGTTCAGATTTTGCCTGAAAATGTAATTTCTCTGACTTTCATGTTGACAGAACATTTCCCAGGTTTTTGTTCCTGTTTTTCTCCTCCGTTTTTTCTCATGAGTCTCTAAATCAGACAACGGCTTGGGAAGCCTGGTATTGGGATTCCAATTTAGACAATAATATAATTCTCAAGAATACAGATATGGACCAGGCATTTTTCTTAGAGATGTCTTAGTCAGGGTTCCCCAGAGAAAAAGAACTTAATATACATAAAAAGAGATTTATTAGAATGAATTGGATCACTGGATTGTGGGGACTGGCAAGTCCAAGCTCCAAAGGGCAGGTTACAAGCCAGAAACTCTGATAAAGGCAATTCTGAAGTCTAGCAATTCCCCTGGATTCCCCAGGGGAAAGCTGACTGACTGAATATGGGGCAGAAATTCTTCTTTCTGATTCCTGAAATCCTCAGGAATTCAATGATTGGATGAGGAAAGTCCCCGTCTCTTCTTTGTTGATTGCAGACACAATCAGCTATAGACGCAATCAACAGATTATAGATGCAAATCCATCTATGAAATACCTTCACAGTAACAATCAAGGCAGTGCTTGCTTGACTGAACAACTGGACACCAATAATTTAGCCAACTTGACACATTAAATTGACCATCACAAGGGGGCTGTCTATTTTGGCAAGACAAGACCACAGAACCAATTCCATCTTGTGATATATCAGGATCACCTGTAGAAACCTGAGTTCTGGCACCATGTTTGTCATTTATTCCTGGTGTGTTTGGTGCTCCTATCAGACTGATCTCCAGGCAGTTGCCCTGCTGACCCAACTCTTAATCTGGCTTTAGCTGAGCTAACAGTTCATATACCTTTACTCTTCACAAAATGCAAAGAAAATAGGCAATATTATCACCTCCATTTTACAGATGAAGAAATTGAGGCTTAGAGAAACTAAGTAATTTAAAAGGCCAAATTAACCAGAAAGCCATGGAGCCAGGTTTTAAGCCAGAATATGTAACTAAAGTGACTCACCTAGTACAGGCGAGCACACCTTTCACTGATGTTCATATTTTAGAGTTTTTTCAAAGTGACGACTTTTCACTTAATACCTACAAAGTCAGAAACACTGACTTGAGCCATGAACTCTTTCGATCATACCAAGAAGTAGTGTATGGTGTAGTAAGAAAGGCACTGGACTAAGAGTCCTTTTCTCTGTGTCACATTTAGGTTCTTCACAGCACCTGGCACATAGTAGGTGCTCAGTAAACACTTGTGGAATTGAGATGCACAAATCATTTATGTACATTTGATTATGCTGGTTCTCCTGGGTATTCAAGAGGGCACTTGAATTAAAGAGCCTACAGCTTATACCAGCATCACAAGCATTGTAAAACATTACAGTGCAGCATCAAAACTACCACCATTTGCTGGAACTCCATTAAACATACTTCATTGTGTAAAATTTAGGGGACAAGGATAAAGTAGGAGGCTGATAGTAAAGTTTTTGCTCAAAGTAGCCTCTTCTCTCATGGCTATTTTGTTCAACTGTCTCTTCTTCCAACTTTGTCCCAGAAGATTCTCGAGGGATGTGAAATTAATCTGTTTCCCAGATTCACTTTTCAAAATTAGTCCTGGGCTGCCTTCAATGCTGCAAAAACACTCTGTGTGGTCACAAGGGAGGACTGCATTTAATTCTTGGACCAACTACGAAGCTTTGGGGACCAGACAAGCTGACTGAGCACAATAAAAACACAAAGATGGGTGTTTTGTACTAATTCCTGCCTGCCATGCTGGTCTGTCCAGGGGCATAAACTTCTTTCTCCTGTCCTTTTATTTGTCCACTCCCTTTCCTGCTATTAGCAATAACATCTGTTTGCTGCCTCCGCTTGGGTTTGGAGCTGGAGAACTGTTATCCACAATAACTAAATCAAGTCAACGTTTTGCACAAGTGCCCAGGGACCAGCAGAACTACACAGTTCCACAATCCAAATTGTCCTCCTTCACGGAGGTGGGAGGTTGTGTAGTTTTGCTTGACATAGTACTGCCTGCTGTGAAGTCATCCTATCAAAGGGCCCATTTACAAAAAACTAGATTTAAGCAGGGGTTTGGCTTCATCATTTTCTTGGGAACTAAGAAATTCCATTTTAAATCTGCATATTCATCATTCTGAGGAAATAAACACAGTGTGAAATTAACTAAAATATTTAATAATCAACATTTAATAAATCCCCAATCACATGTGGAACAAGTATTCATTCTAAGGAATTGTAACACTCATGGATATGTAATTATACAGTTAATATTCAGAATGCTATCTTTCTTTCTCCTAATAAATATTCTTTCATTCTATGTAGGTTTTCAACAGATTGCCCCCAAGAGGATAATACTGCCTACTCTGTCCTTTCCTTACAGTACTGTGGCTGTAATGTTTTAAGCATTACTGGAATTTCCTTTGTATCTGCGTCTTTCTTATCATTCCATCCTTAAAGTCTTTTCACTGACTTTCTCTCTAAAAAAAAAAAAAGTAAAATATTTATACAAATTGGGATCCTGCTCAGATAAGAGATACTCCAGAACAGAGTTCTCTATCTGAAGCTGATCCTCTGCTTTTTTTCTTGGCCACATAAAGATTGTTTAGGCTCTGGGCAAGAGGAATCTGCTGGCTCTTGTAGGGGGATTGAGAGAGGCAATCTTAGGAGCCAAACATCAATGAAAGTTTTTGCCACTAAAAATGTAAGATTATTTTTAAAATATTTAAAATCGGAAAGATTTAGAGGGATCATGTATGGTCAATCTAGGTAGATTCTATTTGTAAATGCCTCATATTCTCCATTGCAAAATAAATTGACAAAATCTAAGCCAATCCCTCTTGTGTAGACATTATGCAGTGGTAACAAGTCGCAATATGAAGAATCCAGGTTTCCTTCTAATCATATGGCCATTTTCCCTACTGTTTCACACCTGCTAATGGAGTGTGACAACTAAAACACATTTGGCTCAGTATATGGTCCAACATGAGATGACTTCACAATGATGAAGCTCCCAAACATTTCCCCCTGAATCTCCCACTGCTTTGGGGAGTTGGTGTCTTCCCTGTCATGAACTATTTCAGGCACTGATCTAGGTAGAGTTGACAGATTCTTTATCAATGTCAAGTGTCTTTTGTAGTTAAGTCCAGTAACGCTAAAACAAAATGCCTCATAGACATTAGATCTATGGTGACATTATGGAATTCTCTTGCAGGCAATTTTTTTTGGTCAACAACCTATGGAGAAAAAAGAATGGATTGAGGGCTAAAATCAAAGGAAAATGTGACCGAAGTCTTGGCAGTTATTTCTGTGGTAGTCAGACAATGCGACTGACATGGGGCTGGTCACTCTCCCCCTCCCCCATTCATGCTAAACTAGACAAAGGAAACAGTGATCCAGGGGGAGGGGATGGAATCTCAATAGGCTTTTAATTTCAGGAAACAGTTTTAGTCTCGCTGAAAAACACAGGGCCCTGTAGGGCCCTCACATACACCCATGAGTACATGCCCACATTTACCATTTAAAATCACAAATTTTCCCCATGAGCTTTTCTATTGACTTAAGCTAATCTCTTGGGCCTCACATTATTAACTCTCTCAATATCTAACATTTGTGCAAACTGATTGGAAAAAGTAGAATCCAACCATCTCTGAGTAAAACAGGGATTCTGTTGTTAAGTTTTCTTTTGGTAAAAAGAGTTTTACAGGGGAGCCGGTATAGCTCAGTGGTTGAGCTCCTGCTTCCCATGTAGGAAGTCCCTGCTTCAATCCTTCAATCCCTGGTATGGCCTCAAAAAAAAAAAAAAGTTTACAACGCTATCAATACCATTCCTTCTCCAGGAGTCTAGCCAAAACAACTTCATCACGGAGGAGGTTCTCTTTTTCAATTTGTAACAAGCAAATATGTTAAAGACTCCTCAAAGATGTATGCGGTGTGGTCTAAATGTACACATGAATAAAACAAAAAGCCACCCGAGAAATAAAATATCTCAGCCACTTGCTGAATGTGCAGCATTGAATTGTGCTAATCCAAGGTTTCAGAATACTGCAATCTGGAATAACATGGAACATAAGAGGCTTCAGAGCCTTTTCAGAAACCCAAAAGCCGAGGATTATAAATTTCTTGTCAAAGCTACAAATGGACAGTAGAAAGAAGTTGTCTAAGTGTTGGGCGCCAACCTGGAATTGTTATTCGTTACACTACCAAATTGGTGAATTAGTAGGAAAGAACAATGCAGACTGCATACTCAGCCTTCAGATGCTCCTCTGTATTATTCAGTTAAAGGCTGGAGCTATTTCAATATTTTATCTGATTTTTTTCTTTTCTTTTTTTTTTTTTGGTACTAATTTAGAAAGTTGGTACTTTAATGTAATTGAACTCACTGAAGCTAAAACTGTCCAGACCTTTTTAATAAGGTACCTTTCAATATTAAACTTGGGGGTCTGTTTTCCTCCCAAGCAAGCACTTAGCTGCCATTAGCACTAATGGCACTTGTGCACAAACACTGAGTAGAAAATATATATCTCTTTGTCTCTTTGTGCTGAGCTCCAAAGGGGAAAAAAGAAGGGATGGAAGAAAGGAAAGGAAAAAACAACTCTGAGACTGAGTAAAAGAGGAGGAGTTGTAGATTCATTTACAAAGATGAAATTAATGACTAGTGTCCCAAATTTCAGGAAACATGCACCTTTAATAGCCGAGATGAGGAGACAATTTCTAAATCAGTTTGAATAACCCCCTGAAAAAAATCAGTTTTCCCTCCATCCCCAGCATATACATTAAATCCATTTTGCACTTGTTATGTACATAATGATTCTAGAAAACACAAGAAGATTCCGTGATTTTTTCTTACCATTTTTACTTATCTCCAGTGAGCCAATTTATGCAGCTTAAACCATTGCTAAAGAAGATACATCAAAAATTGTCTGTAATCATTGCAAATAATAGCACAAAATGTTCACAAGAAGCTGTTTTCTTATCATATTTTCATTAAAACATCTTTTCACCTGCTTTGCTTTTCCCACGTCTGGAACCTGTGTTGTAATCAGTCTTATTAACTGGGAACATAAATATGATTTATTATGGTCTGATAATGGAAGCTACGTGGACCCAGAGAAGGGCTATATTGTCCTTTGATAAAATGGCTCTTTTCTCTCAAATGGAGAGCTCGATCATGAGAACATGCAGAATGTAGTGAGTGATTATTTCCTCAGGGTGAGTGATGGAGAAGCCCGACAGAAAATCTTCTTGTTGACCATGACAGCCTCAGAGGGTCCCCAAACCTCCCTGAGTTTGACAACCTGCAGACACTTTTGATGAACTGTATTCTTCTGTCAGAGACAGCCTGTCTGGGAGGAGAAAAGAGACCTTTATCGTCTGATCGGCTATTATTGTCTTGATCTTTTATAAGCAATCTCTAATGCACATGAATATAATATCCTTTCACACAAGTGCCAAACATAATAGAAATGTAGCTAAAGGACCCTCTCCCTGGTTATGTAAATGTCCTTACACCATAATTAAGAGAGATGGTTTGTGACTGATAGGGGAAGAAAAGAGTAACCAAACTGTGTTAGCATTATCTCCCTATTTAAAAGACCTCAACCCAGGGTGAAGAGCGTTTAGGGTAGATACAGGGGACCAGGTTATTTTGAAGTTGGAGCCTAAAAGGAAAACTAATTTTGAATATGGTATTGGTATTACATTTTTATTAAACATGCAAATGGCAGCTGGTTTTCAGCCAAGAGTGATTACTATGCTGATTTGACTTAGAAGAAAAGGTGGGTATCTCTCAAAATCCATCTGACAGTTACAGCAAGAACAAAGACCTATTAATAAGGAATGCACTTGCATGAATCGGTCCTCAAGACCAAATAAAGTTCTCTAATAAATATTCCTCTTATCTTTTTCCAGGAGTCTAAATACAGCAACAAAAAAAAATTTTTTTTCAATTAACATATATTTGCAGGCAAAACTCCTGCAATTATTAGGCAATTAAATCTACTTCTTATGTGGCCCCTGGGAGCCATCTCTGTTTCTGAACTGTGAAGGTAGTTTGAGATAGCGTTTGGATTTGGTGGCAAAAGTTTTCTGACCTGTCAGATAA